>JAPEBW010001275.1:0-27308 GCA_027405785.1 Ophiocordyceps robertsii | reverse complement strand
CAACATTCCTCGGGCTTTAAGACCGCCCGAAGGCCGGTTCGGATATGTCACTCCGTTCCCTTACATTTATCTATAAAAGGCGAATCTCCCGCTACTAAATAGCTAAAGATTCTACAAGCACTCACGCACTCCATTCTTTATTAATTAATTCCAGCTAAATCCTGCCTTATACAACATCGACTCGTCTATCATATAACGTTACGTGATCTCCTAATTTCCCTATAGTTTCGCTCCTGCTCTAACCTTTAACAATCCTTTATAAATCTATAACTACTTATCTCTTTTCTTTTCTATTTACTATCTTTTAAACTATAAATACCGGCGCCGTAAATAAAGTTAGCTTATTAACCCGCTTTAATTATCTTTACTAAGTTAGCTAGCTAAATGTTCTATTTACTACTTTTTTATCTTTATCGCTTAATAAATATAATCTTAATACGACTTATTAAGATAACTATCTTTTAATTAAGGGAATTTATATATATTTAAACTTGTTTTTATATATTACTCCTTTATTTTTTCAAAAGTGGGGAAACGATTAAAAGATGTTTTAAACCTTTAATACGTATTTTAAGTCTTTAATAGAAATCTAAACGCCTTTATTAATAGTAAGTTTGGGTAAGTCCTTAGTTTTGCCGATTTTAAGCTTATAGTTTATTATAAAATCTTTTTCTTAAAAGGCTTTAAAGGGGCTTATTTTATCTAGGTTTTCTAAAAAGATCTTTAATAAAAGAATAGTTATATCGATCTCTTTATATAGCTAAAACTACTTATTAAGGTCCGTAATTATTTTTACCTTTTAGCTTTAGCTAAATATTAATAGTTTTTAAAAGTGGTTTATTATTATAAAGCTTTTATAATCTTATATTATTATCCGGGTAAGCTTAAAGTCGTTTAAAAAGAATATTATATTATACCTTAATAGTAGTACTTAGACTTATATAAGTAAGGCGTAGCTAAAACTAGCTAAAATTATTATAGTAGTTTAGTAAATCCCTTATCTACGTATTATTAGTCCTAGCCGGGCTATTTTAAATTCGGCTTTAATCTTTTTATAGGCCTTAATTTATAAGACTAGTATAAAGGTAATAAGGTCCCCTTATAAAACACTAGAAAATCTTAGCTTAGTAATATATTAGACGCTAAGCGTTTTACTATTTAAGCGCCGATTTTTACTTTTATAACCGCAAGGCTATTATTTAGCCTTTTAAGTATATACGTAGTAAATTTTACTTATTTAATAGTAGCTATCTTTCTTACTCTTTAAATAGGAATTCGTTAAAAGAAGTTTATAGTTATATTTTAAAACGTTTTTACTAAGTCGGCTAAAATAAGGGTTTAGTTTACCTTAGTATTTATATAAGCTTTAATACTTATCCTAGGCCTTACTTTTCTATAAACTAGTAAGTATATATAAGTAAATTATAATAGCTTATTAAGGCTTAATAATATAACGTTAAAAGAAGCCTTAACTATTTAAACGCTTTATCGATTCCGGATAATTACTTATTATACTAAGCTACTTTTTTATATAATAATATCTTAGCTAAGGTTAAAGGGCTATTTATCTTCGATATATTAATAGAGCTTACTATTTAAGGGGAATAAGTTACTATAAAATCTATATACTTTATCCGCCTTTTAAACTAGGTTTACTATAGTATAAAGTATGGTTTCTTTTAAGCTTTTATTTATATTTATTTAAGCTTTTTTTATATTATACTCTTCGTTTTTTAAATAGTTATTAATCTTTACTATAGTTCTTCCTTTAATTATAAAGTATACCTAGTTTAGCTTTAGTATTAAGAAGTATATAGTCTTAAAGGTTCTTTTTCTCTTAAGCTAAAAGACCTTAGCTTAAGTCCTTAGCTATTTTAACGGGTTTTTTCTTTTACTTAGTAAACGTTATAAAGCTTATAGTATATCCGCCTTAGCTAAAAGGTTTAAGAATCTAACCTATAGTCTTAGCGAGCCCTTAATAGATAGTTAAGGCGTCCCGGATTATCCTTTAAGTATATATAAAGTACAGCTCGTTTAGCCTCGCCTTTTTTTAAGTTAAACTTATTTTTTAATGCTAATAAGTGCTTTTAAGATCTTTAAGTATAGTTAACTTATAGTTAAAAAAGAATTTCCTTATATTTAATAACTTATTTATTAATATTATTATTTCTTATTAAATAGTATAAGGATTCTTATAAATAAACTTTTAGCCTTTAAGAAATTATTATAATTAAGTAATCTAGCTAATAAAGTACGGCCTTAGCTTTATATTATAAGCGCGATATTTTAAACTTAAAGTCAGACCTTATTGCTATATCTTTACTAGTAAAGTGGTTTTTATTAAGTGCTTTTATCGCTATATTTAAGCGGATTTTAAACTGTTTTTTTAAAGTAGATATTTATTAGCTTAATCTTACGCTAAGCTCGCTAAATTCTTCTTATAATAGTTTTAAAAGGTCTTAAAAATACTATTTTATTATACTTCTTTTAAGGAAAAAAAGCAATTAAATAGCTAATTCGTTTATATAAACGTTGCTTTTACTAATATTTTAGTAAATAAAGTTAATAAAATAGTTTACTTTTTAAAATATACTAGCCTTATTATCTTTTTAGACTTTATTAAAAGATACTTTTAGCGGTCTTAATAAGTTAAATCTCTTTATATCCTTAGCTTATAGTTATAGTTTTTCTTAAAGCTTAATAAGTATATCTTTTTTTCTTAATACTTAAAAGAGATTAAGGAATTATTTGTTTAATATTACTATTATTCCTATTAAAAGGCTTTAAGCTATACTTAATCTTAATATCTACGCGCTAAGTATAAATAGGTTTAGCCTACTAAAAGTATTGCTTACTATATCTTTATTACTTATTATTAATATCTTAATCTTAATACTCTCGCTAAGTGCTTAACTTTTTATTTTATACGCGTCTTAAAATCTAACACGCTATAAGGCTTTAAGTATAAAAGGCTTAATTTTATTAAATAAAAGTCTTAAAAATGCCTTTATTAGCACGGCTATAGTAAATAAAACTAAATAGTAATACTAAGCTAAAAACCTACTAAGTATCCTTTAAAGCGGATTTCCGGTTAAGGCTTATAGACTAAACTTTATTAATAGTACGCGGTAAAGAATATCCGCTAAGCTTATTATCTTAAGGGAAAAGTAGCTTTATTGCTAGCTTAATCCGGAAGGTATTTAAAAAGTAAAGAGCTAAAAGGTCTTTAAGTCGGCTTATCCTTATTTCTTTTATTTAAAGGATAATTAATCCGTTTAAGTAATACTAAATTCAGTTTACTTAGTTATATAAGTTTTATTAATTTATTTTTTATTTTTTATTAGTAATTTAAAAGCAGATTACTTTTTAAAAGGCAGTAGTTTAGCTTAGCTAAAGAGGACTTATTTTACGTTTTATTTAGCTTCGTAAGCTATTATAGTATAATACTTTAAAAAGGGTAAAGGAGATTATTAAACCGGTATAGTTAGTAAGCTATGGCTTTTTCCGCTTTTACGGCTTACTTATCTTAAAGCTTAATTATAAGGGCGTTAAAATAAAGTACTTATTATTAAAGTTAAACTTAAAGATTAATAAGAGCTTTTTAGTAAAGAAAATATTATTTAATATTTAACTTCTTATAAGATAAGTGCTTAATTATAAAATATAGTTACTTTTACCTTAGCGGATATTTTAAGGATTTCCGTTTTAATAAGTAGGAATTATTACTATTTACTACGCCTTATAATATAAAGATAAGGGGATAAAGCGCGGATTAATTACCGCTAATAAAAGCTAATACTATAAGCTAATTACTACTAGTAAAAGCTAGTACTATAAACTAATTACTGCTAATTAAGCCGGTATAATAAACTTATTACTATATATAAATATATATAAGAGTTTATAAATAGTAAAATGCTTATCTTTTTTTAAGGTATAGCTAGCTACTTTATACTTAGTCTTTTAAGCTAATTTTAAGGATCTTTAATTATATTATCTTACTATTTATCGTTAGTATATAAATAAACTATAGATATCCTTATAGAATTACTAAATAAACTAAGTATAACCTTAATTAAAAATACTATAAACTATAGTTAGAGAAATCCTTTAAATATCCTTAAATATCCTTTAAAAATCGCGGTAAAGTCTATCTTATATTTTTAAAGTACGTTTTTTATTAAAAATATACTAAACTATAGTTAAGATATCCCGCGGAAATCTTTAGATATCCCTTAAAAATACTAGCGGAATCCGTTTAATAGCTTTTATAGTATTTTCTAGTTAAAAATATTATAAACTATAGTAAAATAGGTTTTAGTATTTATAGTTATATCTTAAAGCCTTTAACGGGGTCTATTTAGACAAAATGTCTATCCGTCTAACTATGTAAAAACATTGCGCGCTAGTTATTACATAGTCGGATAATTAACGTATATAGCAGATATAGCGGATTTACACCTTAACATTTAGTAATATCCGTTATATCTTTTTAGGCGAGCCTTTATAGCGCGTAATTTAAGCGTTCTTACCTTAAGGTTTTATAAGGCTTTTTAAGAGTAAAGTAAGAAGTTTAATTATAGCTGCTTAGATTTTATAATAATAAATAACGGACTTTAGTTCCTTAGTAACAAATTATATTTATAAAACTAAGAGGTCTTATAAAAAGAAGCTAAGTTAGCTATTACTTATACTTAGGCCGCTATAAAGGATAAATACAATAAAAAATACCGCGTACTAAGATTTAAGCCTAGCGATTAAGTTTAGCTATAGCTTAGTAAAAGTTACTATATTATAAATATTAAACCGGCGAAGCTTTAAAAAAGACGTATTAAGCTATTTAAAGTTACTACTAAAGTAAAATAGCTTATATACTAGTTAAATATAAAGGGGTCTTTTAATATTTATTTAGTTATTTTAGTAGTATAACTACGCTAAGTAAATACGCTAGCTATGTGCTTAAAGCTAGTTTAAAATAAAAGGACGCTTTACTTAAATAAATAAAAAGTTAAACGAATCTTATAAAGTCTTATAATAAAAAAAGGCGGTAAAAGGCTATAAAAAGAGTTTCTTTTAGTATAAAAAGGCTAACTAAGTAGCTATAACTTATAGGTAAATAAAAAAGCGGTCTTTTTACTAAAGATTATTAAAGTCTCTAACAAAGTATAAAAGGAGTTAGCTACTTAAGTAGTTTAAATAAGAGTATAATAAGCGGCCTTTATAACTTAATATAAAACTCTTTAACTAAGAGAATTAAGCGGTTAAGCTTAAGCATAAGACTTAAAAGCTATTATAGTTTATAAGAAACTATAACTTACTATACTTAAAGTAATTAGTTATTTTAATAATAATATACTACTCTTTACTTTAAGTAATAAGGCCCTTTTAGCGTTATAGTATACTTATTTAAATTCTCTTCGCCGATTAACTTTTTTTCTTTATTGTTTTATAATTATACTAGTTTTAGCCGCCAGCCTTAGCCCGCTATACCTTACTTACTCCTATATATTAAGCCTCTTTTACTTTAAGTTTATAATCTTTCTACTTTTATTCTAAGTTATTTTATCGTTTAATATCTTTTATAGCTAAGATTAGCTATTTTATAACTATCTTTTTAGCTTGCTTTTATATAAGCCCTTACGCTTTTAATATAAAAGATATAAGTAAGCGCTTAAGCTATATAAAAATAAGGCGGCTATACTTTATAGCTTTAAGGCTTTTAATAAGAGCTAAAACCTTTAAGTTTAAGCCTTTATATAAATCTATACCGCTTTTTATAACCGCGCTTAAGCCGATAAGCTTAACTTAAATTATAACTTTAAAAAGAACGGCTTATATTACTTTCTTTAAACGCTTAACTTTTATAACTCGCCCCTTAGCGTTTTACTACCGCGTAGTTTAAATAGCCACTTTAATAGTAACTTAGCTATACCTTTTACTTAGCTTATATAGTTTAAAAGCCCTTGCTGCTTATATTTTCTTTTTAGTATAGCTAAAAACCTTTATTAGCAGAATAACTAGCTAATATTTACTGCTTTTAAGCTAGCTAACTTTACTATAGCCTTAAGATTTTTAGTAGTTACTATAGCTCGCGGAAACCCGCTTTAGCTAAATAACTAAAATAATATCTAGGCTATCCTTAACTATATATTTATAGCTTAGCTTAACTAGTTTATAGCTAGGTTTATAATAATATTTTAAGCTACTATAGTAAAAACTTTATTTCGCTTTATATATAGTTTAGCTTATATAATAAAATCCTCTTCTTAGCTTATAGCCGCTATAAGCTTTAAATACCCTTTTAGTTCCGCTTAGCGCACGCTTTTCCTTTTAGCTACTATACTTAGCCCGGCTATATAAAAGCGTATAAGCGTCATATTATAGTTTATCCGCCGCCTTTCTTTAACTAAAATAAATAATAATAACTAAGCTTATGATATATTCCGCTACTTAATCTTATAAATGCTACTAATAGTAACTAATATAATCCTTAATAAGCTTAGCTTTATAAGACTATATTTTAGCGATAAGAATATAATAACTAAGAGTTTCCGCTTAGCTATAAACTACGCTAAGTTTTACTTATAAGCCCGCGAGGAATTTAAATATAACTTAACTTTATTTTAAGTAATAAAGTTCTAAGGGTTTAATATTTCCTTTATTAGCTATACTAACTACGCGCTTTATATTCTTACCTTTAAGGCCTTATTTATAAAGAGATTCTTTAAGACTATTAAATACGTTTAAAAACTTAAGACTAAAAAGTTTAGTATTAAGGCTATTTAAGACCTTATTACTTACTTTTAAGCGAGAATAAAAATATTTAATACCTTAGTGCTAATTATTCTTATTATAATTAGTAAAACGACTTAACCTTACCTTAATACCTTTTTAGTAGCTAAATATATATTAATCGGCGGAAAAGCGTAGGTAGTAGCGCTATATAAAAAGAATAATAAGTTTAAAAGTTTGGCAATAATAAGCGGGGGATAGCTATAATAAGGGTAGAAAGTAAGATATAATATCCTACTTATAGGCGGCTTATAAGGCTAATAAGTAGTATAAAGAACTTAGCGGGAAATTAAAAACGGTATAAAAAGTAAGTAAAATAATAATATAAAATACGGCCTAAATAAGCTAGTTTTTTATAATATATCCCGTAATAAAAAACAAATATCTCTTAATATTACGACTTTTTTTAGTTTAATAAAGCGCTTAAATATACGCTTAAAGGAGGGTTTAAAACCTTATTAAATCTTTAAGCAAAATACGCTAATAGCTTTAATAAAATAAGGATATATAACTAAAGATATAATAAAGACTTATAATAAAGCTATTTACTTACCTTTTTAAACTACTTAACTACTATTAGCTTAATAAGTTAAAAGACTATTAAAAGATAAAAATAGTATATTACTAATATAGTATAAAAACGTCGCTATAAAGCTATTACTTAGCGCCCTTTTTCCTTTATTTTTACTTTAACTTTATAAGAATATCAGGCTTTTTTTCTTACTTAAAGGAGTTATTGTAAAATTTAAGCGGCTATGCTTAAACTCTTTACTTTACTTTTAAAGAGCCTTATAAAACCTTATAATAAGAACGCTTAAAGTACGCGCTATAAAAGCTTACTTAAGAAACGCAATAAATATTATAAAACGGACCTTACTAAGATTTTTAAGATATAACTATAAAGGCTTAAAAGCTTATTTAACTATTGTTTATTATAAAGGAGTAAAATTGCTACGCCTTATAGCGTACAAATAAGGGGATAAAGCGCGGACTAATTACCGCTAGTTAAAGCTAGTACTACGGACTAATTACCGCTAATTAAGCCGGTATAACGGACTAATTACTATATATAAACGTATATATAGGTTTAAAAATAGTAAAAAGCTTATCTTTTCTTTAAAGCATAGCTAGTTACTTTATACTTAGTTTACTAAGCTAATTTTAAAAATCTCTAACTATACTATCTTACTATTTATTATTAATATATAAATAAACCGTAAATATGCTTATAAAATTACTTAACAAACTATATATAAGCCCGGTCGGAAATACTATAAACTATAATTAAGGAAATCCCTTAAGGATTTTTAAATATCCTTTTAAAATCGCGGTTAAGTCTATCCTATATCTTTTAAGGTGCTTTTATAGTTAAAAATAGGCTAAACTATAGTTAAGATATCCCGCGGAAATCTTTAGATATCTCTTAAAAATACTAGCAAAATCCGCTTAGTAGTTTTTATAGTATCTTTTATAGTTAAAAACGTCGTAAACTATAGTTAAATAGGCTTTTAAGCCTTTATAGTTATATCTTAAAAACCTTAGCGGGGTCCGACTAGTAATATTTATTATATCTTTTTATACGAGCCTTTATAGTGCGTACTTTTAGCGTTTTTAACGCGGGGTGCTATAAGGCTCTTTAAGAGTAAAGTAAGGAGTCTAGGCGTGGCCGTTTAGATTTTATAATAAAAATATACTCTCTTTTAGCTTATAGGCTTAATATAGTATAAATAACATGTAATATAAATACGCTGAAATATATATTACATCCGCTATATTGTTTTATATACTATATATATTTCTTTATATTATTTAATGTATATATAAGTAAGGTATAAGCAGATTAATAAGAGGTTTATATAGAGACTATATATATAATTTATACTAAGTCGCTACGCTACTTTGTATTCTGTACGGAATTAATCCCTAGGCTTATAAAGATAATATTAACTTAATAATAGCTATTAGCTTACTATATATAATTGTGCTAAGTAAGGGGCTCTTTTTTAAATTACTTAAGTTACTTATAGCTTAAGAATTGTCTATATAAGGAGGCCTTAGTCCCCCCTTTACCTTAAATAGATTATTAACCTTATATATACACATCTTACCTATTTCTATACCTTTTCACACACTCTTTATATCTCTATAATCCTCTTACTTATAGCTATATACCTGCTTACTTTTATACCTATTTGCTTCTTAATATTTATGTTTTTAACTATAGAAAATACTATAAAAACTACTAAATAAATTCCGCCGGCATTTTTTAAGGATATTTTAGGATTTCTATAGGATATCTTAACTAAGGTTTAGCCCGTTTTTAACTAAAAAAGCACCCCGGAAGATATAAAATAAACTTTACCGCAATATTTCAAGGATATCTAAATATATTTCAAGGATTTCCTTAAATGTAGTCTATAGTGTTTCCGACTAGGCCTATGCTTAGTTTATTAAGTAATTTAAAAAAAATATCTACGGCTTATCTATATATTAATAATAAACGGCTAGATAGTATTATTAAATATCCTTAGATTTATCCTAAAGAACGAACTATAAAGTAGCTGGATATACTTTAAGAAAAAGAAAAGCTTTTTACTATTTATAAACCTTTATATATATTTATATATAGTAGTTAGTTTATTATACTAGCTTAACCGGCAGTAATTAGTTTATAGTACTAACCTTAACTAAGGATAATTATTTTATAGTACCGTCTTTAACGAGTAGTAATTAGTCTGCTCCTTATTTTTTTATCTTTACGCTATAAGGCGTAGTACTTTTTATAAGCGAAATAAGAAACAACGTAGCTAATAAGAAGTAGTATATAAAAGTTAACTTTAAATCTACTTATAGCTAAATACGTATTAAAGAAAAAGACTAATTTAAAATAGCCTTTTAAACGCAATATAAACTTTATAAACTTTTAGTTATGCTTTTAAGATGAACTAATATACTAAGAATCTTTTAAGAGAGAATTAATAGTATATTAAATCCTTACTTAGACTATTTTTATATAGCTTATTTAAGCAATATTATTATATACTTTAATACGCTAAAGCAATACTATACAAAAGTCGATATAGTGCTAAAAGCGTTAAGGCAACCTAGCTTATATATTTAACCGGAGAAATATAGTTTTTATATAAAAGAAGTAGAATTTTTAAGGTATATAATTAGTCCTTTTTATATAAGGATAAACCTTAAGAAGATTTTTCTAATAAAAGGTTAGCTAGTTTCTATAAATATTAAGGAAATTCAAAGCTTTATAAGATATATAAATTATTATAAGACGTTTATATTAGATTTATGTTTTTAATAATTATCCTGATTTTATCGGTATTAAAAAAAGCTAAAACAGACCTTTTTAAGTAGAACTTAAAAGTAAGAAAAGCTTTTAAAAGGATTAAAGAATTACTTATTAAAAAATCTATATTAAATACTTATAATATAGAGAAGCTATAAAAGTAAAAAACGGATACTTTCAATTTTTTATTAAGCGTATAATTAAGCTAGCGCGATAAAAACAATCTTCTTAACCTTATTGCGTTTTATTTAAAAAGACTAGTAAGTATATAGATTAATTACCCTATCTATAATAAAAAATTCTTAGTAATTATATATACTTTTAAAGAATTTTAATATTATATCTTAAGGAATAAATATAAACTTAAGGTTTCTATAGATTATAAGAATATTAGTTATTTTACTACGACATAGTAATTAAATACTAAGTAGATACGAGAAGCTAAAATCCTTTTAAAACTTAATTATAAGATTATTTATAAGAAAGGTTTTAGGAATAACTAAGCTAACGTAATTAGCTAATAACCGGACCTTAATAATAAAAAAGGGCTAGATAAAAAGAGCTTATTATTTTTAAATAATAATAGTAATTTAAAGTTAAAAACGTTATATATACTATTTAACGTATAAAGATCTTACTACTTTAAAATTACTTAAGAATTTTTATAAGAACCTAAATAAGAAAAGATATAAGAATCTTAAGTAAAAGGAAAAAATAGCGTTTTATAAAAATAAGCTATTCTTTCCCTTACAGACTAAGAACATAATAATAATAGATTTATATTCGCACCTTTTATACGAATATTAAGGTATTATTAAAATATATAAAAAGATTAAAAACTATTATAATACCTATAACCTTAAAAGGAAAATCTAAGGAGTTATAAAGTTATACGATATATATAATAAAAGTAAGGCTATATAAGATAAGCTTTATAGTAACTTAATTTCTTTAAAGGTTCTTTTAAGACCTTAAGACTTTATAGATTTAGACTTTATTATAAAACTACTAAAGTCTATAGATCTTACGACTAATATAAAATACGATTTTATTTAAGTTATAGTTAGTTATCTTATAAAGTATAGCCTATTTAATTTTAATATATAAAGCTATAAAAATAAAAAAGTTATCTTATACTTTTATAAGATATATTATAGCTAATTAAAGACTTTTAAGTTTAATTATTTTAGATAAGAATTAAACATTTATTTTGAATTTCTAACAAGGTTTAATATAAGCCTTAAGTATTAAGTATAAATTATTTACTGCTTTTTACCTTATTATAAACGGAATAATAAAACGATTTAATTAAACACTTAAGCAATATTTTAAAAGCTATATAAATAATTAGTAAGATATTTAGCTTTCTAAATTGCTTATAATATAGTTAACGTATAATACCTCTTATTTTAAGCTTATTAAGAATACTTTAGGATTTACAAATTATAGCTTTATACTAAAAGGTTATAGGTATTTTTTACTTAAAGAAGTTATAGCTAAAAAAGCTATATTAAACCTTAAGCAGTTAATTAGCTTATACGGATTTATAAAATTCAAACTAAAATATATTACTAAAAGAATATTATATTCTTATAATAAGAAGTAGTTTTTAAAACCTTCTTTATTTAAAGGCGATAAAGTATATCTTTTAACGAGGAATCTTAATACTAATAGACTTAATAATTCTTAAGATTATAAGATAAGACCTTTTAAAGTTATAAAGAAAATAAGAAAAGTAAACTATAAGTTAGAACTTTTAACTAGTCTACCTATTTACTTTGTTTTTTATATATTTTTACTAAAGCCGACTTTATAAAAAGCTAAGGTAAAAAGAAAGCTAAACTTAAAGAGAGTTAAGAAAAGCGAATATATAGTAAAGACTATCCTCGCTAAAAAGATAGAAAATTAAAAATATTTTTATTTAGTAAAGTAAAAGGATTATCTTAGTTTAGATTATCTATAAGAACTTAAAAAGCACTTAAAAATGCTTTAAGAAAAGTTAAGGAGTTTAATTAATAAAACTCTTAAGTAAAAGTATTAATATTTTAAGCTAAGATTCCTTTAATTATTTTATTTAGCTTTTTAAAGTTAAGAAGAACTTAAAATAAGAAGACTTTTATCTTTTTAAGTTTAAAAAGACTTTAAAGAGGGGAATATATAATAAAAACCTTATTCTATTAGTAATCCTAAGTACTAAAAGTACTAATATTTAGTAAAGTAAATACCACTAAATATAAAAAAGTAATTAATAAAGTAAATACCGCTAATTACGAGTTATAACTATTAAAGTAAATACTAGTAGTTATAAGGAGAAACGATATAGCTTAACGGTTAAAGACGGCTAGTCTCGGCTATAAGCGGTATAAGTTAAATACGCTTATAATTAGCTTAAGTTAGCTTTAGCTAGTAACGGGATTAGTATTAGATAAATTAACTTATACCTTATATAATTAACTAATGCTTTATATAAGGCTAAAGTAAAAGGCCTTCCTTTAAAAAATAATAGAATCTTATAAAAGGTTTTAAAATAAGGATATTTAGTTTTATAAGCTAGTTATAAGTAATAACGCGTATATTACTTATTACTAGTAATAAAGATAGTATACGCTATTTTTATTAGCTTAAGAAGTAGTTTAGTAACTTTATAAGTTATATAAAGTATAAGTTATAAATTAACATATAAAGGTATATAAAAGCATATAAAAAGAAAGCTTTTTAGTAGCTTTAAAAAGGTATAAAAGAAGGTCTTTCTTTCTTTTTCCTATAACTTTTTTTTTCCTTCCTTCTTTCTTTTTAGCTAGTTTTACTTAAGAAATCCGTATAATAAGATACCTTTACCTTATTTAGTTTAATAATCCTTACTAAGTCTTTTTCTCCTTTTCTTACTATAAGTTATAAACTAAACAAATTATACTAAGATACTTATCTTTATAAAGGATTAGTGTTTTAGTAATATTTAAACTTTATTAAAGCTATAATAAGTAAGGAGTTTAGAAAGAAAAACGGGGGGCTATAAATTTAATATATAAAACTATAATATAATATAAAAAGTTAAATAGTCTTTTTACTACTTAACTATATATTACTATTAGCACTCTTTTATATAAAGGCATAAATATAGTAACTAAATATAAATAATAGTTAACTATGCTTAAAGTTATATTTATAACTTTAACTTATAAACTTTAATACTACATTATATAGTTAAATAAAAGCTAAATAAGTAGTAAAGCTTTAGTGTTTATTTTTTAAGTTTGTACTAAGGACTTAATATAAGTTTTTAAGCTATTACTTAGTTTAATTATATAAAGGGAAACTAAAGTGCTTAAGGAAAAACTCTTTACTACTCTTTTAATTTAAGTCTTATTATATTCGCTATTTAACTTATATATAAAGAAAAACGGGGGCGCTAGCTATAAATAAGCTAATTAGTTAATTAGCTTAAACTATTATAAGCCTCTTATAAAGTAACAATATTAACTTTAAGCCGACTTTATAGTAAGTAGTTAATATATCTCCTAGTTATTATTAGTTAGTATATTTTTCTTAATAAGGCATTTAATTATCCGCTAAAATGTATCTTTTAGGTTATTACTTTATATTAGTTACCGCGAGGTTTAGCAGGCTATATAATTTTGCCGGCTTTTAGCTAAGCTAAAAGCGATTTAAGGTTTACTAAGTTTTAAAGAAAGCCCCTTACTAAGTTATTATATTAACACCGCGCCCTATTATTCTTTTCGGAATTACTACTTATTTAGTATAAGCTTTTAATTTCTTAGTTAAAAACTAAACTAAGTTTAAAGGCCTTACTCTTAATAAGTTATTATTACGCTTAAGTAAGACTAAGCTTTAGCTAGTATTATAAACCTACTATTTTATAAATAATTTAAAGTACTTAAAAAGTACTAATATCTAAAAAAGTATATACCCCTTAATATAAAAGAGTAGTTAGTAATATAAATACAGTTAGCTATAAGTATATAACTATTAAAGTAAATACTAGTAGTTATAAGGATAAACAATATAGCTTAATAGTTAAAAACGACTGCTATTAAATTTAAGTAGTATAAGCTAGATATAGCTATATATAGCTTTCGCTCGCTTCGGCTAGTAATAAGTACTAAGAAACTAGTAATTAACTAATAATTTATATAAAGTTTAAGTAAAAAGCTTCCTTTTAAAAGAGGATAAAATCTTATAAAAGGTTTTAAAATAAAGAATATTAATTTAATAAGCTAGTTATATGTAATAGCTAGTATATTACTTATTACTAATAAGAAAAATAGCTAAGAGAATTCTTAGTAGCTAAAAAAAACGTTAAATAGCTTTTTAAGTTATAAAAAGTATAAGTTATTAATAAATATATAAAAATATATAAAAGCATATAAAAAGAAAGCCTTTTAACAGCTTTAAAGAAGTATAAAAAGAGGGTTTTCCTTTTATAAACTTCTTTTTCTTTTTTTTTAGCTAATTTAAACCTAAGAAATCCGTATAATAAGATATCCCTTATTTTATTTAGTTTAGTCTTTAAGACTAAGTCTTTTTTCTTTCTTTTTAAATAGAAAATTATAACTTAAATAAATTATACTATAATACCTATTTACTACTTAAAGATTTAAGTAAAAAGGAATTTTCACAATATAAAACTAGCTTGCAATAATAATTCCGACTTATAGCTTTAATGAAAGTTACTTAGTATAGAAAATACTTAAGAAGTTGTTTTAGCTATTTAAAAAGGGTATTTACTATAATTAAGTTTATTTATTAAGAATAAAGAAATAAAGTATTTACTTTTATTATATTATAGCTAACTAGTTAGCCGTAAGCTAAGTTAAGGCATTTAAAACTAACTTTTAATTCTTTTATAAGTTTTATTAATAGTAGTTTTATTTTAACGGTTAAAGATCTTAAACCTTATACTAAAGAATTAGCTAAGCTATAAGAATTTATTACCTCTCTTAAAGCTTATTTTTAGTCTTACCTTACTATTATTAATTAAAAGGTAGTAAAGGTAATATTTACATTTAGGTGCCTTTAAAGCTTAGTAATAACGTAGTTTAAACTTATTCTTAAGGACTATATATATAATAGCCTTAAAGAAAAAGATTTTAAATTAAATAATTTTATTTACGATTTTAATAAATTTAAAAAAGGTCTTTAAAACATTTAAAATAGTTAATAAGTATAAAACAGGATAAATATACTTCCTTATAGCCTTTAAGCTAAATATAGTATGAATATAATATAATATAAATACGCTAAATAATATATTAAGTCCGTTATTTAATTTTATAGATTATATATCTTTCTTAATTTTATATTAGGTATATATAAGCAAGGTATCGGTAGATTTGCAAGAGGTATATATAAAGGCTATAAAAAAAATCTATACTAAGTTATTATACTACCTTATTTTTTCTTTAAAATTAATCTTTAGGCTTATTAATATAATATAAACTCAAAATTAGCTTATAGTGTATTATAAGAGGTTGTACTATATAAAATGCTTTTTTCTTAATTACTTAAGCTATTTATAACCTAAGAAGTAATATTAAAAAAGGGCCTTAATCCCCTCTTTACTTTAAATAAACTATTAACCTTATATATATATATAACTTAGCTAGTCTTTTACTTTTTTATATACGTTTTAAACTTTTATAATCCCCTTACTTATAGCTACTTACTTCCTTTTTACTTTGCTTGTTTTGCTCTTTTAGTAGTTATAAGCTTAGCTTATTTTTAAGCTAAACTTACCTTAACTTTCCGCTAACGTATTTCCGACTATTATATTATTAGAAATTCTAGTAAAACCCTTTCGCTTTATTAATACTATTAAGCGTATTAAGCGTTATTTTCTTAAAATTCTTTCGATATCTTATCGGACTTAGTTTCGAAATTCCTAACTTTTCTCTTCTTTATACTATATATTTTTAACCGCATTTTTAGGGCTATTTAAAACATAGGCAAATCTCCTTAAAACAATTCTTTTAAAAAAAAGTATACGCTTTTTAATTATATTTTCCTAATACTTTTCTACTTACTTTATAAAAACTCTTTTATTATTATATTCTCTTTTAACTTATACTTTTTGATTTTTAGTAAGTTATTAAAATTTTAATAATTAATAAATAAACCTTGAAAACCTTTTATGTAATAAAAGAAATTCTTTTAATATAATTTTATTTTTATTTTTCGGACTTTATTATTACTTCTTTTAATTAATATTCTTTTTAGACTTTTACTTTTTTTACTTTCTTTTCTAAATAGTCTTAATATTAAAATTCCTCTTAAAGAAGTTTAAAAGAAATATAGCTATAAAGAATAACTATGATATTAGTAGGCTAAAAGGTTCTTAAAATAATTTTTCTTAGTTTCTTTAAATAAAATCAATTTTTTTTAAAAAGAAAAGATACTAAAGTTATATTATAAAATCTAAACGGCTATGTATAAACTTCTTACTTTACTTATAAAGAGCCTTACAAAACCCCGCGATTAAAACGCTTAAGGCATACACTATAAAGGCTTACTTAAAGAGATATAACGAACATTATTAATTAAACCTTATTAAAGTTTTTAAGATATAACTATAAAGGCTTAAAAGCCTACTTAATTATAGTTTATAACGTTTCTAACTATAAAGAATACTATAAAAACTACTAAGCAGATTCCGCTAGTATCTTTAAGGGATATTTAAGGATTTCCGCGGGATATCTTAACTATAGTTCGACCCGTTTTTAACTATAAAAGCACCCCGGAAAATATAAAATAGACTTTACCGCAATTTTTAAAGGATATTTAAGGATATTTAAGGGATTTCCTTAACTATAGTCTATAGTATTTCTAACTAAGATTATACTTAGTTTATTAAGTAGTTTTATAAGAATATGTATAGTTTATCTATATATTAATAATAAATAAAAGGATAATATAGTTAAAGATCTTTAAAATTAGCTTAAAAAAGTAAGTATAAAGTAGCTAGCTATACCTTAAAAAAAGATAAGCTTTTTATTATTTTTAAACCCTTATATACGTTTATATATAGTAATTAGTTTATTATACTAGCTTAACTAGTATTAATTAGTTTATAGTACTAGCCTTAACTAGCAGTAATTAGTTTATAATACCGGCCTTTACTAGCGGTAATTAGTCTATGCCTTATCCCCTTATCCTTATATTATAAAGCATAGTAAATAGTAATAATTTTTACTTATTTAAATAGAAATCCTTTAAATATCCGCTAAGCTAAAAGCGATTATATCGCACGATTAAGTACTTATCCTATAAGAAGTTAAATACTAAACGATATTTTCTTTAATAAGAAGCTTTTATTAGCTTTTAAGTCTAACTTAAATAATAAGTACCTCTTCCTTAATATACTTATAATAAAACTTTAAGATAAGTAGGCTATAAAAGCGAAAAAGGCCGCGGCTTATTAAGTATACCGGTTTAATAATCTTCTTTACCCTTTTTTAAAGTACTATACCGCGATAGCCTATAAAGTTAAATAAGATATAAAATAAGTCCCGCTTAGCTAAGCTAAAACTACCGCCTTTTAAAAGGCAATCCGCTTTTAAAATACTAATAAAAGATAAACTATAAAACGATAAAACCTATATAACTAAGTAAACTAAATTTAGTATTACTTAAATAGATTAATTATCCTTTAAATAAAAGAAATAAGAATAAGCTAACCTTAAAACTATTTAGCTTCTTACCCGCTAAATACTATTTAAATTAAGCTTATAATAAAGTTACTTTTTCTTTAAGACGATAAGCTTAGTAGATATTTTTACTATATATTATTAATAAAGTTTAGTTTAAACGCCTTAACCGGAAATCCGCTTTAAAAGATACTTAGTAGTTTCTTAGTTTAGTATTAGTATTAAGCCTTATCCGCTATAGCTATGCTAACTAAGGCATTTTCGGAACTCTTAATTAATAAAAATAAGCCTATTATACTAAGGGCCTTATAATATACCGGATTTTAAAACGTATATAAGATAGAAAGTTAAGCGCTTAGCGAGAGTATTAAGACTAAGACTTTAATAATAAGCGATAAAGACGCGGTAAGTAATACCCTTAGCGGGCTAAACCTATTTATACTTATTGCGTAAATACTAAAACTAAGTATAGCCTTAAGCCCCTTAGTAAGAATAGTAATAATATTAAACGAATAATTCTTTAGTCTCCTTAAAGTATTAAGAAAAGAAAACGCGCTTACTAAGCCTTAAGAAAAACCTTAACTATAAGCTAATAATATAAGGAGATTGAACTTATTAAGACCTTTAAAAGGAACTTTTAATAAAGTCGAAGAAGATAATAAAGCTAATATATTTTAAGTAGTAAATTATTTTATTAACTTTATTTACTAAAATATTAATAAAGGTAAGACCTATACGGATAAACAAGCTATTAAATTGCCCTCTTTTCTTTAAGAAAGTGCGGCGGAATAGTATTTTAAAGACTTTTTAAAACTATAATAAGAAGAACTTAGTAAGTTTAGTATTAAATTAAGTTAATAGATCTCCGCCTTATAAAAACAGTTTAGAATTTACTTAAATATAGCAATATAAGCACTTAATAAGGAGCACTTTACTATTAAAAATATAGTAATAAAATCTAACTTTAAGTCTTCAATATTGCGCTTATAATATAAAGCTAAGCCCGCGCTTTATTAACTAAACTACTTAATTATAGTAATCTATAAAAAGCTAAACGTTTATTTATAAGAATCTTTATAACGTTTAGTAGGAAATAAGGATATTAATAAATAGATAAACGAATATAAAGAAATTCTTTTTTAGCTATAAGTTAAATATACTTAAGGATCTTAAAAGCACTTATTAATATAAAAGAAATAGGTTTAACTTATAATAAGGCGAGGCTTAATTAGCTATACCTTATACGCACTTAATAGATAGTTTAAGACGCCTTAGCTATTTATTAAAAGCTTACTAAGGCCGCGGGTTATATTCTTTAACTGCTTAATTAATATAGATATACTATAAGCCTTATAGCGCTTACTAAGTTTAAGGAGAAACCCGTTTAAATAGCTAAGAATACGACTTAAGGTCTTCCGGCTTAAGAGAAAAAGAACTTTTAAGACTATATACTTACTAATACTAAAGCTAAAGTAAGTATACCTTATAACTAAGAAAAGAACTATAGTAAAGACTAATAATTATTTAAGGAATAAAAAGTACGATATAAAAAGAGCTTAGTTAAATACCGATAAAAGCTTAAAGGAAACCGTAATTTATATTATAGTAAACTTAGTTTAAAAGCCTAAAAAAGTATATAGATTTTATAGTAAAGCATTCCTTTTAAAGAATAAGCTTTACTAATATATTAAAGATAAACACCCTCTAAACCTTAACCGAGATATTGCTATATAAAAACATAGCTTAGTATAGTAAGTAGTTATTTAAAAGTTATAAAGCGTTTAAATAGTTAAGGCCTCCTTTAACGTTTAGCTATTAAGCCTTAATAAGCTATTATAATTTACCTATATATACTTACTAATTTATAAAAAAGAAGGGCTTAGGATAAGCATTAAAGCTTATATAAATATTAAAGCAGACTAAAGCCTTATTTAAGCTAACTTAGTAAAGACCTTATAAGATATAATTATAAACTTCTTTTAACGAATTCCTATTTAAAGAGTAAAAAAGATAGCTACTATTAAATAAGGAGAATTTACCGCGTATATACTAAGAAAGCTAGATAGTAGCCTTATAATTATAAAAGTAAGGATCGGCGCTTAAATAATAAAATACTTAGCGGCTAATATATAACTTAGCTAAGATTTTTTAGTTCCTTATTAAAAAGACCTTATTAACTTTATATTAGTCTTATAGATTAAGGCCTATAAAAGATTTAAAGCTAAAGTTAAGATATTTTAGCTAGGACTAGCGATATATAAATAGATAATTTACTTAGTAACTATAATAATTTTAGCTAGTTTTAGCTATACTTTACTTATATAAGTCCGGGCGCTCCTATTAAGGCGTAATATAATATTCTTCTTTAACGACTTTAAACTTACTTAGATAATAATATAGGATTATAAGAGCTTTATAGCGATAAATTATTTTAAGGAACTATTAGTACTTTACTAAGGCTAAAAGGTAAGGATAATTATGGACCTTAATAAGTAGTTCTAGCTATATAAAAAGGTCGATATTACTACTCCCTTAACGGAAGTCCTTAAAAAAATTCGGATAGAATAAACCTTATTAAGGACTTTTTATAAAAAGATCTTATAATAAACTATAAGCTTAAAATCGGCTAAACTAAAGACTTACCCGAACTTACTATTAATAAAGGCGTTTAGATTTACGCTAAGGACTTAAAGTATATATTAAAAGTCTAAGATATCCTTTAATCGTTTCCTTACATTTAAAGGGATAAAGGAGTAGTATATATAGATAAATCCGAAGTTATACATATCCTTTTAATAAAGAGATAGCAATACTAATAAATAATATTAAGATTATACTTATTAAGTAATAAGGATAAAAAGGTAGTAAGTATAATATTTAGCTAGCTAACTATATAAGGCCGATTAAAACGAGTTTATAGGCTAACTTTATTTATAGCGCCGATATTTATAGTATAAAAGATAGTAAATAGAAAAGAAAAAGAGTAAGTAATTATAAACTTATAAGGGATTAACGCTATTATTACCTTAAACGCTTACTTAATGCCCCTTTAAAGTAATATAATTAAACGCCTTTAAAGAAAGAAGTTTATTAGTATAGTAAACGTATAATCGTTTTTTTATTAGTTTTTAGTTTACTAAAACTATAAAGAAAGGTTTATAGTAATAAGCTATTATAAGCTAAAAAGATTATTAGTAATACTTATAAGCTTTAAGAACTCTTTAGTATACGTTTAAAGGTTTATTAATAACGTCTTCTATAGATACTAAAAATACGCAGCGGCTAATATTAATAATATTATTATTAACTTTAATACGGCTAAAAAACACTTTTAATACTTAAAAGCTATATTCCGCGCTTTTTATAACTATAATATTAACTTATTTAAATTAAAGTCCTTCTTAGCGTACTTATCTATATAGCTCCTTAGATTTAAAGTAAACGCTATTAGCTTAATAAATATAGATAAACGCGTATAAGCCTTAAAGAATATTATATTCTTAAAGAACCTTTAATAGCTTAAAAAATAAATCGGTCTTACTAAGTAGCTATGCTATATAGTTTTATATTTTGCTAAGGAAGTTAATATCTTTTAAAGATATAAGATAGAGCTGCTTTAAGTAAGATAAGAAGAAAGAGTCCCTTTAAAGGGCTAAAGATAAGCTTAATATACTGCGAAAGCCGCTTTTTAGCTTACTTTAAAAAAAAAGAGGCCTTCGTAAATCTAATTAAAAAACTTGCTAAACCTTAAACGATTTACTACTTTAACCCCGCTTAATAACTATTTATTTAAATCGATATATCTTAAGAATACGAAGTAATATACTACGCCTTATAGCATAAGGATAAGGGGATAGGGCGCGGACTAATTACCGCTAGTTAAGGCCGGTACTACGGACTAATTACCGCTAGTTAAGGCCGGTACTACGGACTAATTACTACTAGTCGGGCTGGTATAACGGACTAATTACCGCACGTAATTATATATAGAGGTTTAAAAATAGTAAAAAGCTTATCTATTCTTAAAGGTATAGCTAACTACTTTATACTTAGTCCTTTAAGCTACTTTTAAGGATCTTTAACTATATTATCTATAGTACGTAGAATAAACCGTAGATATCCTCGTAAAATCGCTTAATAAACTAAGTATAAGCCTAGTTAAAAACACTATAGACTATAATCGGGGAAATCCCTTAAATATCCTTAGATATCCCTTAAAAATTGCGGTAAGGTTTATCCTATATCTTTTAAGGTGCTTTTATAGTTAAAAACGGGTTAAACTATAATTAAGATATCCCGCGGAAATCCTTAGAAATCCCTTAAAGATACTAGCGGAATCCGCTTAATAGTTTTTACGGTATTTCCCTTAATTAAAGACGTCGTAAACTATAGTTAAGTAAGCTCTTAACCCTTTATAGTTATATCCCGGAAACCTTAGCGGGGTCTAATTAGTAATATTTATCGTATCCTTTTAGGCGAGCCTTTATAGTGCGTGCTCCGGGCGTTTCTATCGCGGGGTTTTATAGGGCTTTCTTAAGAGTAAAGTAAGGAGTCTGGGCGTAGCCGTTTAGATTCCGTAATAACTCCCCCGGGTAAGAAAGAAAAGCCAACGTCCTTATCGGTTTAAAGTAAGGATAAAGTAAAGGGGGTATTAAGTAATAGCTTCGTAGTAGCGTCTTTATACTATATTAATAATATGCTATCCTTATTCTTTTAAAGGTTTTTTCGGCCTATCCGGCTAATAATAGCTAAGTAGCTTAAGATAGCTAATAAGCGGCTTTATTATAAATCCTTACTTTATATTTAGTTATATAGCTTTATCCTTATTAAGGCGATTAGTACGTTTAGCTAAAACTTATAGTAAAGTTTTTCTAACTCTCTTTTAAAGCGTGTGTTTAGGCCCTTACTAAGTAGTAAGGAGTCTTTACGCCGGGGAATGCTTAAGTTCCCCAGCGGGATATATTATAAGAGACTAGCTTTATTTAAGCCTTATCTCGTATTATTATCTTACCTATTTTTCCTACGCCGTTTTTTTTTAATCCTCCGCTAAGTCTCCCGTTTTACTTACTAGCCTTATAGGCCGCTTATAAGCGAGATATTATATCTTACTTACTGCCGCTATTATAGTTATCCCCCGCTCTCCGTCGCTAGGCTTTCCGACTTATTATCCTTCTTACGCGGCGCTACTACCTATACCTTTCCGCCGACTAACGCGCGTCTAGCTACTAAGAAGGTATTAAGGTAAGGGTAAGCCGTCCCGCTAATATTAATAAGTATAGTAAGTACCGGGGTATCGAACGTTTATATTCCCGCTTAAAAGCGGGTAACGAGGTCTTTAATAGCCTTAGTACTTAACTCCTTGCTCTTAAGGTATTAAATATACTTAATAGTCTCGAAGAACCTCTATATAGAGGGGGCCTTAAAGGTAAGAATATAAAGCGTATAGTTAGTGCGGCTAATAAGGTAGATATTAAAGCCTAAGAACTTTATTACTTAAGTTAAAGTTAGGTTGCGTTTAGACTCTTTACGGGCCTATAAGTAAAACTTAGCGTAGTTTATAGCTAGGCGGAAACTCCCGATTATTATAATCTCGTCGCCGGAGTATAGGCCTATAAAGCTAGGTCCGTTAAGGATTATATTAGTTACTACTCGCGGCTTTTATAAGATCGGGCAGCGGAATATATTATAAGGCTAGTTATCGCTATCTCCTTTAGTTAAGGAGGGACGGCGGATAGACTATAGTAAGGCGCTTATACGCCTTTATATAGCCGGGCTAAGCATAGCGGCGGGCGGGAAGAGCGTTCGCTAAGCGGGACTAAACGGGTCCTTAAGGCTTATTATAGCTATAAGCTAAAAAGGGGATTTTATAGCACGGGCTAAACCGCGTACGAAGCGAGATAGGGTTTTAGCTATAGTCGCTTAAGACGCCGCTATAAACCTAGCTATAAACTAGTTAAGCTAGGCCTCGGATATATAGTTAAGGACAGCGTAAACGTCGTTTTAGTTGTTTAGCTAAAGCGGGTTTCCGCTAGCTATAGCAGTTACTATAGATCTTAAGACTATAGCGAGGTTAGCTAACCTTAAGGCATTAAGTATCGGCTAGTTATTCCGCTAATAAAGATTTCCGGCTACGCCTTAAAAAATATATAGGCGGCGGGGGCTTCCGGATAGTAAGAGCTAAGCAGGAGGTATAGCTAAGTTGCCGCGAAACCGGCCGTTTAGACCTTATTATAGTATAAGGCCGGGAGGTAAGTCGTTTAAGTTAAGTATTTAAAGAGGGTAGTATAGGCCGTCCCTTATAGTGCCGTAGTTTAAGTCGAATTTATTAGCTTAAGCGCGGCTATAAAAAGCGGCGTAGGTTTATACGGAAGCTTAAACTTAAATGTTTTAACTCTCGCTAAAAGACTTAAGGCTACGGAGGATAGCCGCCTCGTTTTTATAGAGCTTTAAGGGTCGCTTATATCCTTTATATTAAAGGTATAAGGGCTTATAAAAAAGCGGGCTAAAAAAGTAATTATAAAATAGCTAATCTTAGCTATAAAAGACGTTAAACGATAAAAAGACTTAAAACGGGAGTATAAAGATCGTAGGCTTAAGGTAAAGAAGGTTATATATATAGGAGTAGGCGAGGTATAGCCGGCTATAGCCGGCGGTAAAAGGAAATATAGTTATAAAAAGAAGAAAGGAAAGGAGAGAGGGCGGGCAGCGGAGAGAATTTAAATAAGTATACTATAAGGCTAAAAAGGCCTTATTACTTAAGGTAAACGGCGGTATATTATTATTAAAATAACTAATTACCTTAAGTATAGTAAGTTATAGTTTCTTATAACTTATAGTAGTTTTTAGGTCTTATACTTAGGCTTAACCGCTTAATTCTCTTAGTTAAAGAGTTTCGTATTAAGTTATAAAGGCCGCGCGTTATGCTCTTATCCGAACTACTTAAGTAGCTAACTCCTTTTATGCTTTTTCGAAGGCTTTTACGATCTTCGGCGAGAAGACCGCTTTTTTATTTACTTATAAGTTATAGCTACTTAGCTAGCCTTTTTAAGCTATAAAGAACTCTTTCCTTAGCTTTCCGCCGCCTTTCTTTATTATACGGCTTTATAGAATTCGTTTTACTTTTTATTTATCTAAGTAAAGTATCCCTTTATCTTAAACTAGTCTTAAGCGTATAGCTAGCTTGTCTGCTAAGCGTAGTTATACTACTAAAACGACTAAATAAATATTAAGGGACCTTTTTATATCTAACCGGTATACGAGCTATCTTACTTTAGCGGTAACTTTAAACGGCTTAATACGTCTTTCTTAAAGCTTTGCTAGTTTACTATCCGCAATATAATAGCCTTTACTAAGCTATAGCTAAACTTAATCGCTAGGCTTAAATTTTAATAGGCGGTGTTTCTTATTATATCTATCCTTTATAGCGGCCTAAGTATAGGCGATAGCTAACTTAGCTTCTTTTTATAGGACTTCTTAGTTTCGTAGGTATAAGTAGTTATTAAAAAACCGGAGGCCGTCGTTTATTCTTATCCTTATAATAAGCTTATTAAAGGCCGCGTAAATTACTAAGGAGAAGGAATTATTAAGGCTAAACTAAAAGGCGATTAGCGTATTAGTCTAGTATAAGTTTAGGAAATTAGCGGTAAAGAATTATAGCGCGATTTTTATAGTTTAGTTTCGCCTTTCCGATAGGCCGTCGGTTTAAGGGTGCTAAGCGGTAGATATAAGAAGCTTCGATCTAAAGGCTTACTATAAGGTCCGCTAAAATACTAAAGTAAACTTTATATCTTAGTTAAAGATTATCCCCTTCGGAATCCTTTAATTAGCGCGGAGTAGTTCGGTATATAACGCTTATACTTAGTCTTCCGCTATAAACTAGTTATTACTTAAGATAAGGAGATATATTTTTAAGAATTTATTAGTTATAGTTAGTAAGGTATTAAAGAAGTTCCTTATAGGATTTTTCTATAAGGATTGTTTAGCTTAAACTATTAAGAGCCTAGTAATAAAGTCTATCGCTATTATATAGTATAAAACTAGCGGGCTTTAAATTAAGATAAGCTATCTTAGCGTCTTACCTTAGTTAGTTTAATTGCGGTAGTAAGCATCGTAGCCGTTTATAACCTTATTTATATATTTATTAAGCCGTAAGATCGAGAAGCTTTTAGATAAGTCTTATTATATACGTATACGGCTAGTATAAAAGTATTTAGCGTAGGCGTCTTCGACGATCTCCTTAATATAGGTCTCGGGGATATATAGTCTCCGGCGTCCGTCGTTCTTTATAAAGTATAGTAACCCTTATAACCGGAAGAATAGGAGTCCGGGGACCTTATTCTTATTACTAAGTTACGCTATAATTTTTACTTACTATATATCTTTTATATATCCGTCGATTATTTTTTAGCGGAGCGGCAATTTAATTAATACTTCCGCGTAAAGGAATACGTAGTTTATTATCTTATCTTCTTAAATACGTTTTAATTCCCCTTCTTAGTTTAAAGATACCGGCCTATCGTCTTAGTGCGGTAAATATAAGAGCGCGTCTGGCATAACGTTTTTAACGCTTAAGATATAGTATACCTTAAGTAAGAATTAGCTTAAGTATTAAGATATAAGGACTAGCTTATTATTAGATTTTATATTAGTAAAGAATAGGGATTTTTAGTATATAATTTTATAGGTGCTTATATAGTTAGTAAAAATAACTACTTATAGCGTTTTTATAGATAGTACTATAGTGCATAGCTTATATACTACTTATACTAAACTAGCTACTTTAAGTTCTATAAGCTAGTATTAAGGTTCTCCGCCTTAAAAGGCGCGGCTTAAGTAAATAATAAGCTAGACCTTAGTTTAAGCTAGTAGCGTCTTTTTATCTTATTCCGTGCTTTCTTTTAAGTAAAAAGCTATAGCCGCTACTTTATATTCTTAGGATATATCGATTTAGATAAATAGTTATTAAGCGGGGTTAAAGTAGTAAATCGTTTAAAGCTTAGTAAGTTTCTTAGTTAAAATCGCGAAGGCCTCCTTTTCTTTTAAAGTAGGCTAAAAAGCGGCTTTCGCGGTATATTAAGCCCGTCCTTAGCCCCTTAAAAGCACTCCTTCTTCCTATCTTACTTAAAGCAGCTCCGTCTTTCGTTTTTATAAGACGTTAACTTCCTTAGTAAAATACGGGACCGTATAGCGTAGCTACTTAGTAAGGCCGATCTATTTCTTAAGCTATTAAAGGTTCTTTAAGAACGCGATATCCCTTAAAGCTTATACGCGTTTATTTATATTTATTAAGCTAATAGCGTTTACCTTAAATCTAAGGAGCTATACGGATAAGTACGCTAAGAAAGACTTTAGTTTAAATAAGGTAATATTATAGTCGTGGAAAGCGCGGAATATAGCCTTTAAATATTAAAGGTATTCTTTAGCCGTATTAAAGTAGATAATAATATCGTTAATATAGGCCGCCGTATATCCTTAGTATTTACGGAGGATATTATCGATAAACCTTTAAACGTATACCGGGGAGTTCTTAAAGCCTATAAGTATTATTAGTA
>JAPEBW010001274.1:0-27324 GCA_027405785.1 Ophiocordyceps robertsii | reverse complement strand
ATACTTTTATATACTTTTATATACTTTTATATACTTTTATATACTTTTATATATTAATTTATAACTTATAATAAAATATTACTTATAAGGTTATTAAACTACTTTTTAAGTTAATTAAAATAGCTTATATTATTTTTCTTGTTATTTATAAGTAATATATACTTTATTAGTTATAACTAGCTTATAAAACTATATATCTTTATTTTAAAACCTTTTATAAGATTTTACTTTCTTTAAAAAAAAAGCTTTTTACTTTAGCTTTATATAGAGTATTAGTTAATTATATAAAGTATTAATTAGTTTTTTTAATATTAATCTTTATATTAGTTAAAGCTAACTTAAGCTAATTATAAGCGTATTTAACTTATACTTTTTATAGCTAATTCTAGATATTTTTAACTATTAAGCTATATTAAACTTTCTTATAATTACTAATATTTACTTTAATCGTTATAACTTATAATTAATAGTATTTCCTTTACTAATTTCTTTTTTATATTTTGCGGTATATACTTTACTAAATATTAATACTTTTAGTACTTAAGATTATTTATAAAATAAAGGTTTTATTATATATTCCCCTTTTTAAAGTCTTTTTAAACTTAAAAAGATAAATATTCTTTTTTTAAAGTTTCTTTTACTTTAAAAAGCTAAAGAAGATAATTAAAGAAATCTTATTTTAAAAAAAGTAAGGTTAAGAATTTTTTAAAGAAATTCCTTTTTATTATTCTTAGCGGAATTTTCTTAAAATAAAGAAAATCTTATTTTAAAAAGGATATATACTAAGTTATATAAACTTAACTATAAGGTTTCTTTTTTATTAGATTTCCTTTTACTTTTATTATTTAAGAATAGTAAAAACTTCCTAGCTTAAAAAAGCTAATACTTTTACTTTAAAGTTTGATTTATTAATAGCTTTAACTTTTCCTAAAGTATTTTTAAGTGCTAAATAAGTTCTTTAGTTTTATTTAATTTAAGATAATATTTTTACTTTATTAAATAAAAGTATTCTTAATTTTCTATTTCTTTAGTAAGTATAGCTTATATTATATATTTACTCTTTTTCACTCTTTTTAAGTTTAGATCTTTTATTACTTTAGCTTTTTATAGAATTAGCTTTAATAAAAATATTTAAAATAAAGTAAATAAGTAAACTAATAAAAAGTTCTAACTTATAATTAACTTTTATTATTTTCGTTATAACGTTAAAAGGTCCTATCTACTTATAATTTAAAGACTTATTAAGTTTATTAATCTTAAGATTCCTCGTTAAAAGATATACTTTATCGCCTTAAGATAAAAAAGGTTTTAAAGATTACTTTTAATTATAATAATATTATGTTTTTTTAGTAATATATTTTAATTTTAACTTTATAAATTTATATAAGCTTATTAACTACTTTAAGTTTAATATAGCTTTTATAGCTATAACTTCTTTAAGTAAAAAGGACTTATAGACTTTTAGTATAAAGTTATAATTTATAAATACCGGTGTATTTTAAATAAGCTTAAAATTAGAAGTATTATACGCTAACTATACTATAAGTAATCTAAAAAGCTATTTATCCTACTAATAGTTTATATAGCTTTTAAAGTATTGCTTAAGTATTGAATTGAATTGTTTTATTATTTTAATTATAATAAGGAAAAAAGTAGTAAAGAATTTATACTTTATACTTAAGGCTTATATTAAAACCTTTTTAAAATTTAAAATAAATATTTAATCCTTATTGAAAATAATTAAACTTAAGAGTCCTTAATTAGCTATAATATATCTTATAAAAATATAAGATAACCTTTTTATATTTATAGCTTTATATATTGAAAAGAAAATAGCTATACTTTATAAATACTTAATTAAAGCTAAGAAAGAATTATAATTTATATTAATTAAAAGATTTATAAACTTTAATAGTTTTATAATAAAGTCTAAAGCTATAAAGTCTTAAGGTCTTAAAAGAACTTTTAAAAGAATTAAATTATTATAAGGCTTATTTTATATAACTTTAATTTAATTATATACTTTATATAACTTAATAAATTCCTAGACTTTCTAATAAAGGTTATAAGTATTTTAATAGTTTTTATTTTATTATAGATATTTATTATACCTTAGTATTTATATAATAAGTATATATAAAAATCTATTATAACTATTTTCTTAGTCTTTAAAGTAAGGAATAGCTTATTTTTATAAAATACGATTTCTTTTTACTTAAGATTCTTATATCTTTTCTTATTTAAGTTTTCTTAAGAATTTTAAAGTAATATAAAAGTAATAAGATCTCTTTATTTATTAAATAGTATATATAATATTTTTCACGTTAAATTACTATTAATATTTAAAACTAACAAGTTTTTTTAATAAGGCTCTTTTTTATTATTAAGGTTTAATCGTTAGCTTATTACGTTAGCTTAGCTATTCTTAAAATCTTTCTTATTAATAATCTTTTAATTAAATTCTTAAAGAGATTTAGCTTATCTTATTTACTTAGTATTTAAACATTATATTGTAGTAAAAGAACTTATATTTTATATAGTATATATAAACTTTAAGTTTATATTTATTTCTTAAGATATCGTATTTAAATTCTTTAAACATATACATAATTACTAAGAACTCTTAATTATAAATAGGGTAATAAATCTTTATACTTACTAGCTACTTTAAATAAAACGCTATAAGTTTAAGAATATTATTTTTATTATACTAGCTTAATTACGAGCTTAATATAAAATAAAAAGTATTTACTTTTACTTTTAATAGCTTTTTTATATTATAAGTATTTAAAATAATAATTTTAATAATTAATTCTTAAACCTTTTTAAAGCTTTATATACTTTTAAGTTTTACTTAAAAGGGTCTATTTTAGCTTTTTTTTAATACTAGTAGAATAAGTATAATTATCTTAAAAATGTTTAATATAAACTTTTTATAATAATTTATTAATCTTTTAAAGCTTTAGATTTCTTTAATACTTATAAGGGTTAGCTAATTTTTATTATAGAAATCTTTAAAGGTTTTTCTTTATATAAAAAGGAGTAATTATATACCTTAAGAATTCTACTTTTTATATATTAAAGCTATATTTCTCTAGTAAGATATATAATCTAGCTTTTCTTAATGCTTTTAATACTATATCGACTTCCTTATAGTATTGCTTTAGTATATTAAAGTATATAATAAGATTATTTAAATAAGCCGTATAAAAGCGGTTTAAATAAGTATTTTATATATTATTAATTGTCTTTTAAAAGGTTACTAATATATTAGTTAATCTTAAAGGTATAACTTAAAATCTATATAATCCGTATTGCGTTTTAAAGACTATTTTAAATTCGTCCCCTTTTATAATACGTATTTAGCTATAAGTAGATTTAAAGTTAACTTTTGTATATTACTACTTATTAGCTAATTTATCTCTTATTTTGCTTATAAGGGGTAATAAAGTCCGGTCTCTTATTATATCGTTATATATTTCTTTAAAATCGATATAAAGTTAAGTCTTTTCTTTATCTTTACTTTTTTTCAGAGTAAATAGTATAAGAGCTTTATATTTTTAATAAAACTCTTTAATAAAACCTTTTTTTACGTTATTATTAATATATTCTTTTAATAACTTTAAATCCTTCTTATTTAAGTTATATATCTTAAAAAATCCAAGCTTTAAGCCTTTTTTTTAACTTAATTTCGTAACCTTAACTACCTTCTAATAGTAGCTTTTCTTTAAGTAGCGGCGTAAATATATTAAAATATCTCTTTAGTATATTTTTAAGTATTTTTAGACAATATTCTTTAAGATATTTTAAATTAATAGTACCTTTTAGCCGTCTTTTATACTATATTTGCTTTTTAAGGTGCTTTAACTTTATAGTACCTTTTAAAAACTATAATCCTTTTTAAAAAGTATCTTATCTTTTTCTCTTATTTTATTTCTTAATCTTATCTTTATTCTTAAGGTATTACTACTTAATAACCTTTTAAGTATTTAATAGAGTTTCTTTTAATAAATTATAAGTAGCTTTATAATTATCTTTAAGGCTTTTAGTATCTTTATTAAGATTCGGCGTTGTTTTCGCGTATATTATATTAGTTATAATATTATTATTATTTATTATACTAGTTATCTTATTGCTTTTCGTTATAATATTTATTAAAACGATATTTATATCTTTATAAGCTGCTTTATTATTATTATTGCTACTATTCCTTATATAATTATCGTTTTATTAGGTATTACTATATTTAAATTCTTTTAAGGTTTAATCCGGGTTTATCCTTAATTAAACTATAAAGAGGGATATTTAAAGTATTGTTTTTAAACCTAAAAAGGCCTTTATCTTAATCTATTATAGGATTATATTTTTAAAAAGGGGGTAGTCTTAATATAATATTATAGCTAATAGCTAAAACGTTAAAAGAATTTTAAAAGTTATAAATCTTAATTATATATATAAAAGAATAAGTTTAATATCCAATCTTACTATTATTATACTTAAAGGGTAATCTTTTTACTAAAAGCAGTATATAAAGCTTATTCCTTCGTTTATAATATAATTCTAAACGATTTACTATTATAAGGGAAATATAGCTCTTTATTATACTATAATTTACTAATATGTTATAATAATATCCTTTTAATTTTAATAAAAGAGTTATTTTTATACTCCGAGAATTATTATTTAATATAAGCAAGTTCTTTATTTTAAGGAATAGCCTTATTATTCTTAAGTTTATTAGTTTTTTACTTTATTTACTAACTTTTTAGTAAATCTTAATTCTTTTTATAAAATTAGTTTATTTAAGTAACTAAGCTACTTATTAGCTTTAAAAACTAAATCCTTATTAGTTTTATAGTTTTTAGTTATTTTAATAATAATAATAATATCTTCTTAATAATCGATTTCCTTTTTTTTTAGTTATTAATTTCTTCTTACATAGGTTTTAGCTAATTTTTAAGCATTTTGTTTAAGAATTATTTTGCTTTTAATAGTATCTTTAAATTATATTTCTTATTATAAAGATTATAATTTATCTTAAAATACTCGCTATATCGTTTAAACGTATTTTTAATAGCTAGTTTAAAGATTTCTATTTCTTGTTTTAGCTTATCGGCTAGCTTGTTATTCTTTTTCTTAAAATCGTCTTTAGCTTTAATTAAATTAGTAATATATATAAAAAGAGATATATAATCTTCTTTTAGCTTTATAATCTTATTCGTTAAAGCTATATTACTATCTTAAAGGGTTTTTATAATTAATTTATTATATTGCTTTAAGAGTAAAAGTTATTTAATTTTTATCCGGTTATCGGTATTTTCTTATATATGTTCCTCTTTATTTACTTCGATATCCTTCTTAAGGTTTTTATAAAAACCTTAATATTAGTTATAAGCTCTTTAGTTATTATAGCGAGTTTATTATAAGTCTTTCTTAGTTTAAAAAACTAGCTGCCTTTTTACTTATTTAACTTATATATAAAGTAGTTATTATTATAGTATTTAGTTTAAAAAAGCTACTTACAAGCCCTATTCTTAACAATTACTATTATATCGAGATACTTAATAGAAAGAATATAAGGTTTATTATTATCTTCTTTTATAAAAGTAAGCTGTTTGTTTATTTTTTTAAATTTTAAGTTTTTAAATTATAGCTTTCTTCCGTATTTAAAGCTATAACGTTTATATTAAAACAAGGAGTATTTTTATTATCTTTAATAAAAGTTCATAAAAAAGGTCCGTGCTTATAATTATCCTGACTTTTAAAAGTATTTCTTTACTAATTATTTTAGTTTTTAGCCTTTATCTTTATTTTAAGTTCTTCTTTATAAAGATCTTTTATAAGCAAACTAGTCTTAAACGTACTAAGAGTTAGTATATAAGCTTTACGTTGATTTTTAAGTATCTTTAATAAAAAGTAATAGTAAAGTATATTACGGATTATAAGCTAAAAAGGCATTATTCTCTTAAATAAGTATATTCTTTCTTTTAAAGAAATTCTTTTTCTTAATATAATCTTTTACAATATAGCTTTCCTTTTTATAATTTAAGTATTAAATAGCTTTTATTTTAGAGGGCTTTAATAAGCTCGCCTTAAAGGTATTTAAGTTTATTATATTATATAAGTCGTGCTTTTACTTTTTATTGTTTTTTTTAATAACTTTACTAAGCGTTAAACGGTGTTTTTTCTATTCTTAGCGTTTATATTACTTATTAGTTTTTAAAACTGCTAAACTAATATTGTTTAAAAGCGCTTTTAGCTTATTTAAGCAGTAACTTTTATCTTTAACCTTTTTTTTAAACCTTTATAAAAAGTCGCTATAATAGTATTATTTTCTTATTTTAGCTTAAAAGTTATTTTTAAAATCAAGCTATATAAGCTAATAAAGATATAACTTACTTAAGACTTTTTAATTTATACTTTACTAATTATTACTTATTTATAATTTTAAACGTTTTTTTTAAACCCTTTTTTAAGTTATTAAAATTCTTGAAAATATTCTTCGTCTTAAAATTCCTATCTTTAAGACTATTATCTATATAGTCCTTAAGAATCAGTTATGTTTTAAGACAATAAACGCGCTTAAGCTAGTAAGGGCATTTTATTATAACGTTAAGTTAGTATATAGGCCCTTAAAAGGCGTAGTTACGGATAAAGAATTACTATTTACTAGTATCTTTTAGTTAAACTTATATTTTATCTTATAAGTAAAATATAAGTTATTAATAGCGTTTTACCCTTAAACTAATAAGTAAATAAAACGTATAAATTAAGCAATATACTACTACTTAAAATGCTTTATAAATTTAAAATAAATAAACTAAGCGTCCCTTTTTTAAGTAGCACAATTTATATATAATAACGTAACTAATACTACTACTAAGCTATCCCTTAACGAGGCCCTTTTTAGCTATTAGCTAAACTTTTATATTTATATTAAGCATAACGTTATAAAGGGGGAGATACTTAAAGCAAAAGTAAGAATTAATAAGCTAAAAACTTTTCGATAATAACTTAAAGAATACTAATAAAAGGCTATTAAAGCGTAAGCAAAGTACTATAACCTTAAGTACTAACTACCTTTACTTAAAGTTAGTAACTTTATTGCGCTCTTTATAAAGAATTTACACTTTAAGAATAAAAAGAGAAAGTTATCTCTTAAGTATATTAGACTTTTTTAAGTACTATAAGCTATTAAGAAGTAAGCTTATCGTTTAGCTCTCTTAAATAAGTACTTACATATATATAATATATTTTACGTTAGTCTATTAAAACCTTAAAAGGAAAAGCTAGGCGATTAAGGAAGCGCTAAACCGTTAATAATACCTAACCTTTAAGATAAAGAAGGCGAATAAGAAGTTTTAAAAGTACTAAATAAGAAACGCATTAAAGGCGATACTTTCTTTTTAGTTAAGTAAAAAGGATAGCTAATAAAGTATAACTAGTAAGTTAATACTAAGGATATAGCGAATAGCTAAGCACTAATTAGTAAATACTTTATTAACCTTATTAAAAAAAAAGAAACGTAAAACTAAGTAAAAGCTAGGATATTAAGGGTATAAGGATAACCTACTTATTAAGTTACGATTCTTTACCGACTTAATACCGATTCGCTACTAATTAACTATATCCTTAGTTAAGATAATTATTTATAAATTAGTAAAACATAAAAATAGGAAGAAAAGTAAGTAAAAGTAAATAACTAAAAGAAAATATAAAGCTAAGCTAAGTTCTCCTTAAAATAATAACAATAAAGGAAAGAAACTATAAGCTAAGTTATTACTACTTTATATTATTAATAAAAAAAAGATAAAAGAAAGATAAAAGAAAAGATAAACTTAAACCGTCCTTTACCTATATTAACGCTTTGCTAGTATTATAAGAACCTATTAAATAGTCTTCTTACTTATATTAGTAAAGAAGAGAAACTTTAGTATCCCCCTTTTTTTATAAACTACGTCTTAATTAGTATAGCACTTACCTCCTCCTTTATAATAAGTAAGGCGTATTACTAAAATATATAGCTTATATCGCCTATAAGTAGCCGGAGTTTTAACTATACTTTTTAAGTATAGTACTTTAAACTAGCTATATTAATACTAAAAGGCGGCGCCGGGGTTAACTAAGTAAGCAGCTCGCGCTACTTATTAATTAGCGTATAATAATCGTTATACTAAGACTAAGAGATTGTTAGCTTATTATTAGTATATTAATCGTATATTAATTACTATTATATTCTTTTTAATACTTATAATACCGTTCTCCTTTTAATAAGTTATTTTAGTAATAATAAACGCCTTATAAAGATATTAAGCTATTATAGTAAGATAGCGGCAAGCCCCCTCGCTAAATATAAAGGCGTTATTATCGCTATTATTATACTTAAAGTAAATATTATTAATATTAAGTATATTAAGCTTTAAAATATAATTAAGTATAGCGACTATATTAGTATAACTACTAGCTATAAGTATAGCTACTAATATAACAATTAGCTAATAAATAGTAATAACGAATTTAATTAATAGTTATAGTTAATTAATTATATACTTAATTTTAAGTAGCTATATATTAATAGCACTACTTATACTTCGCGGAGGTAATATTAAAAAATATATACTTAATCTTTATAACCTTAATAAGCTTTAGCTTAAATACCTTATAAGCCGTAATAGCGGTGCAGAAATAATATATATACTAAAGTTTAGCGGGCATTATACTACTAGTAAAAATAGTATAGGCTTTTGCCTTAAACTATATATATTTTACTTATAAAACGATAAGGATATCGGCCTTATTATTGCTTATATTAATTTAAGTATTATTACCGCTATCGTTATTATTACTGCCCGTTATATTAAGCTACTCTCCTTTAAAGGGAGGCATAATAAGCGAAGCATTACGGCTAAGTCTTGCTAGTATCTTAAGGCTTAATTAGTCTTATTATTATTACTCCGAAGAAGTAGTATTATTATTAGCACTATTAATACTAAGGATAAAAGACTTACTTTATACTTACTAATTATTAATAAGTATATTAATTGCTATATCCTTTAGGATAAGTATAAGGTTAGGTATAAGTACCTTTTTAAGAGGTGCTCTCTTATTATAAGGTAATAGCAAGCTAGGTATCTCCTTAGTCTAACCTCTCTTAGTACTAGTACCGGCCTTTTAACTAAAGGAGAGTTAAGGACTTAAGGAGAACTTTAATCGCGATTATAATGCTTTAAAGACAAACCCTTTAAGAGTTAATGCTATATTTAATATAAGAAATCGGCGCGTTTATTAGTTAAGCGCGGCTTTAAGGTGTAAGGTATATTAGTAATAATAAAGAGGTATAGAATATATATTAAATAAAAAGCGAAAAGGTATAGAAAACTTAATAGTAAAATAATTATAAAAAAGTTAAAGAAAAGAAGAAAAATAAAAAGTATAAGGATAAGTATAATAAACTTTTAATTAATATATTACTACTAATATATAGGCGTAATACCTCTAATTGCTTAAAGGCAATTAACGTTACTATAACCTTATATATAACCTTATATATTTAATACTATACTTTATTATATACGTTTACCGGGCGTATATACTACTATATTTTAATTACGCCTACTTATATAATAATACTAACTAAGGATATAATTATAACTTTATATTACTAAGTTCTTTATAAATAGTACACTTAATATACTCCTAACTAAATAGCCGAGGGCGTTTATTATAAAGGGGGGATAATTATAAAAATAGTATTAATAGTATAAGCTAACTAAGTATAGGGAATGCGCTAAGTAAGAAGCCCCGCTTTTAGTCTTAATTATAATACTTAACTATAGCTCTTTATTTAAGACTAAGCGATAAATAGCACCGGCTTAGCTACGTTAAGCTAATAAGGCAAGCATATAACGGGCGCGTAGTAAGGAGTAGGGCATAAGACTTAAGGCGTAAATAATAAGACGTTAAGCAGCTAGGCTTATAAGTAACTATAAAGACTAAAAAGCGCGGCGCGCTAAGCCTTAAAAGCCCGCGTTAGTTAAGGTATCCTTACTTATAGAAACTAAGGCCTATAAGCGAGCGCTTAAAAGCATATTAATTAATAGTAGCCTAAGGACGTGCTGCTATAAAAGGGGGATAGTTATAAGGTAGCTAGTAGCTAAGCGGAGGGTGCCTTATAAAACTAGTAGTGCGGTTGCTTTATAAAGCTAGCATAAAAAGCAGTAATACTATGAAGTATTACTAGCAGACTTTTATCTATTAGTATAATAGCAACCCTTTTTATTATATTATATACGCTTTTTGCTATTAGTATATTTTACTTACTAAGCAGTTCGACGCGGCTTAGCTAAGCCGGGGCCGCTTTTAACTTAAGCGGCCCGCGGCCCGGAGCTTTAAGCTTTAAGCTTAAGGTATAAGTAGTAGTCTATTTTTTATCCCCCCCTTAGCCGCCCCCTTAATATAAGGGCAAAAAGGCAAGTAAGATTCCGTCCCGCGCTTTTATTATAAGTAGCGCGGCTTTAAAGAGTTAGCTTAAAGCGGGCCTCTTTAATAAGAATTTAGCACCTTATAGTACGCGTATATTCTTAATTAAGCTCGTTATATATTCGCGCTGCTTAGTTATTAATCCCGCGCGCAGTCTTAAGAATAAAGCCTTTTATATACTATATATATATATATATACCTTTTTCTTTACTCGCTAAAAAAGCGCTGATCTTTTATACGCGCTTATTATATATCTGCTAACTTACTTTTAATTTACCTTCGCCTTTTTATTACTATTAAGTTATTATTATTACTACTACTATACTTAAAAAGAAAGCTACTTTTTTTAACCTTAATATAAATTTACTCCTTAAGCTATTAAGTTAAGATACTAAATATAAGGAGGCTTAGGCTCGCTATAGCACTAAGTATAAAATTCTTTCCTATATATATATAGGCTACTTATTAAGCGATAATATACTTATTGTTTTTTAAGGCTATTAAAACTAAGCTTATATTTATCCGGGCTATGCCCGCTATATAAGTATATATAATTTATATTACTAACCTTCTCTTAGCTATCTTTTTAAAAGCGTATATCGCCTACGCTTTTTATAACCGTTTTTATTTTTAAGTAAGTAGTTTTATATTTATCCCGCTCTTACTTTTTAGCTAAAACCTTTTATAGCTTACCGCTATTAGTAAAGACGTAGCTTATAAGCTTTACGCTGCTTAAAAGAAGTTATATAAGTTTAATAAGCTAATTAAGCGCTTTATATATATAAAGCTTACTTTTATAGCGATAAAGCTTTAATAACGCGCCGGCGCTATTATAGCCCGCGCTTTAATATTTAAGGCCGCTTTTAGCTTAGCTTTACTTAATAGGAATATTAAGCTTCTTACTTTTACTTTTAGCTATTTTATTAATAATACGCGCGCGGCTTAAAAGGCTAACGCTAAGTTTGCCGATAAGCTTATTAATATTATCGCGGTTATATATTAAACCGTTTACTTTATACCTTAAATTATAATAAGTATAAAAAATACGCTATTTATAGTAGCTAACTGTCTGAGCTTTAGCGGCTATAAAGGCCGGGATATTGTCTTTAAGGGTCGTTTGCTTAACTTAGATTTAGCGCGGGCCCGTGCCGCTCTCGCTTTACTTAGCTTACGCCCTTTAAGATCTCCGTTATTTTAAAGGATTTTAAAGCTAAGGCTAAAGCTAAGAAGAAGGCTTAAGTTAAAGCTCTTATTAAGGCTTATACTTAAGAGCGCGCCGCTTTTACTAAAAAGCTTAAGTATTAAGGGGCGCTTAAGCATAAAGGTAAAGGGAAGGCCGTTAAGGCTAATATTATATTTAACTTAAAAGAACTTAAGTTTAATATTAATAATAAAAGACTAAGGGAGAAGAAAGATAAGGGCAATAATAAAAGGGCTAATACTAAGGACCTTTAAGATAAGGGTAGCTTTTAGCTTAGCCTTAACGCTATCTTTATTATGTTTAATACTTATAATAGTAATAGTAATAATAGTAATAGTAATAATAAAAAGAAAGACTTTATTTTAACTTTTATTATACTTACCCTTAGCCTGCTAATTAGCTATAGCGTTCTTTTAGCTATAAAAGCGTACTTATAGCCTTTTTAAAAGCAGCGTCTTTAAAGCTAATAACTTTATAAACGCTACCTTAAAACGTATTTATATTACCCTTACCCTTAGCTTAGCGGGTTAAAAGGGGGAGACTAAAGACCTTAGCTTAAACCTTAAGTACTATTAGTTTTTTACTTATAGTAAGGCTAGGTCGCTTCTTTTTAGCTTCTTTATAACGCTTTACTTAGCTTAATCGACTAAGTATTATTTAAGTCGCCTTACCTAGCTTAGGTTTATACTACCTTTTTTGCTTACTCGCGCTATAGCTAGTGCCTCCTTAATAGCGGGTACTTTACGAGCCTTAAAGTAAATACCTTAAAAGGCTATTAATAAGGCAATATCCTTTCCGTTTACCCTTACCGCGACTTTAAGCCGTTATAAGCGCGGGAGGGGGAGGGAGAAGGCGCTTATTACCTTAACTCGCGGTTATAACTAAGCGGGGCGCCCTTATAGCACTCTTTAATTTAGCAAGTCTTAGCATAGTACTAAGAACGATAATAATAAGCTTAGGCTTTAGGTAAGGTAAAAGGGCCGTTCTTAAAAAGGGGGGAAGTATTTAAGGGCTAGCTAAAGCGTTAGCTTAAGTCGGGCCCGTTAAAGATCTTATAAGCTTAATAAGAGGGGGTATAGGTTTTAGCGTTTTAGTGCTTTATATCGTTTATTATATTAGTAAGTAGTCTTTTTTAAGCTATACTAAGGGGGCGGTTTAATAAAAGTACGCCCCTTTTTAACTAAAGTATAGCTAAGGTCTTTATATATACTATCTTATCTTTTTAATATAGCTATATTATAAAGTCGAATTAATATAAGCGTTTTAAGCTTAAGAACTATCTTATTAAAATAGCTACTATCTTTTATTTTTAAAGCTTTACTTATACCTTACTTATATTATAAAGTCGCTATAATAGCGTCGCTCTTACCTTATTAATAAGCCTATAACTTATTATTATATAGTAAATAATATCTCGTTACTACTTATAATTATTAAGAGGCAATACTACCTTAAGTATATTATAGCGGAATAAGAAGTCTTAAAGGCTTATTACTTTAGTTTATATTTAAGTAATCGTAAAGCTTAAGTATTTAAGTAGCGCCTTATAGCGGTTAAGCGCTATAGCCTTATTAAACCGGGGTAAAAGATTAGTAAGGTAAAGCATAGTTTAGCGCAACTTAATAAGCTCCTCCTTTAAGCTTTACCGCTTAGCTTACTCCTTAAAGAGGATCTCTTTAGTCCTTTTCTTCTCTTATAACTTATCGGTCCCGACTTAAGACTATACCCCTTTTAGTACCTCCGCGAGCGGTAGTCTTAAGGGTATAAGCCGTCTTAGCCGTTATTTATATTATTAAAGTAGCTTTACTATTAATATTAACGCGCGTTAAATTTAGTTTAAGATTCCGGAGTCTTTTAGTTTATTAAAGGTATTAGCTATTTTTAGTTAAAGTAAAGGTTAATCGGCGGGACTTAAGTCTTAGCTTTAAGCTAGTAAATTACAGGAGCTTAGTAGGCCTTTATAACTATTTAAAAGTAAGCGGTTTAATTCCGCGCTAGTTTTATAGCTATCTTATAAGGCTTTCCGCTTACTAATATTATTTTATAAAACGTAATTATAGCGTATAATATAAAGGACCGGACGACTTTATTATAAACTTCTCGGGCCTTAAATAAGGTATATCCTTATATAAACGCTAAAATTCTAATTAAGGCTAGGTTTTACCTTTTTAACTTAACGCGTAGCTTATTAAAGTATGCTTTTTATTAGAGCTTATAGTCTACTTATACCTTTAAAAGCTTAGCGTTTTAAATTAATATAACTATTACGGCCTTTAAGTAGATAAAGGTCGTAATTACTTTATATTTTCTTATAAAGTAATTAAGTTTGCTTTTTAAAGGTTTAAAGTTTACTATAAACTCTTTTGCTTATAAGGCGCATATTTCTTAAGCCGCTTTAAGCCGTGCTATTATTATATCCTCCTTAAGGCTAATACTAAGTATATTTATATTTATAGCGACGCTATTAATATAAACTCTTTTTAGCTTTTCGAGCTTTTTATAAAACAGTGCTATATAATAAAGGAATAGGATTTAAAATAGCGGCAAGCTTTAAAAGACTTTAATAGCGATTCGTACTAATATAGCCTTTTTCTAATTAAAATAAAAAGTTAAGTAGCCTTTATTTATAAAGCTATATACTAGTTTTATAAGCTACTTAAGGTAGCTTTAAAAGGTAAGCTCCCTTAAGAGTTTCTTATAGTTAATTATATCGAAGGCCCCCTTAATATTAAGTTAAAGGAACAATACGATCTTTTTTTTAGCTTATATTACGTATACTAGTTTTATTACTTAAAGTATTGCCGCTTTTATAGACCTCTCTTTTTTATTTTTAAACCGCCTTTTAAGTAAGACTTTATTTACCTTTACCGTAATTATAAGCCTTTAAGCTAAAATCTATTTTAAGACCTTACCTCTTATTAGTAAACGGGAAATAAGCCTTTACCCCTTAATAGTGCGGTATACCCCGGGCTTCTTCTTTAGTTTTTTAAATATTACTATATTTATAGTTTAAAACTAAGCTAAAAAGTGCAAAGTCTCTATATAAGCTAGAAAGATTATTACTAGCTAAGCTAAAAGCGCTAAGCTATAAAGCTTAAAAAAGCTAAGTAAGATCTTATTTAAGCCCGCTACCGTTTAACTTACTATTTTACTTATTACTTAAAATACGTTTATAAGGCTAATATACCGCTTAATAAATAACTCTTTCTTAGCTATAAGGCGGGGGGGTCTTAAAAGCATCGCGGCCTTAGCTAAAAAAAAACGTTTTGCTAAAAGCTAGGCTTTCTTATTAAAGTTAAAGGTTAGTTAGTATTTATAGCCTTTACTTATTAGTAGTAATAAGTTTACTAAGTTTTAAGGCAGTTTGCTAAATAGCCGCGCTTACTATTTAACGTTTTATAACTTAGTATTATTAGCGCTAATCTCCTTAAGAAAATCCCTTTAATGCTCTTATCTTACGTTGCGTACGGCTTCCTTTTAAGCCGCGGTCGCTTCTTATATCGCTTCTTAATTTACTTAAGTTTAGTGCCCTTTATAGTATCTTTAAGCCCTCTTTACGGTCTATATAGCTTAAGTCGCCTTTAAGGTAAACTAAGCGTTCCCCTTTAAGACTACTTACTTTTAATATAGCACTATTATATAAGCGATTTAGTAAAGGTCGTTATATAAGCTATCTATCTTTATATCGATTTTTTATAGATTGCGGAGCGTAGGCTATTATATTTTAAGCTAGGATAAGGCCTCCGCCTTAACCTTCTTTTTCTCCGCCTCCTTGTACCTTAATATAGTAAGTATCTCCTTTAGCTTTATACTTATCTTAAATAAGACTACTTATAAGATATAATCGGACTTTATAAGGTTTAAGTTTAAGCTAATAAACTAAGCTACTATCTTTATCGTAGCTTATATAAGGTCGATCGTGCTATCCTTATATTCGTAAAGGAAATATATATATTTACCTCTTCGTATAACTAGTTTAAGATAGAGCTATACGGCTTCCTTAATAAATTATTTTCCTTTATTAAAGGTCTAGTTATAGGCGTTTTTAAGCAGGTAGTAGATATTAAAGTCCTTAATTAAAATTAAAGGGCCTTAGCTATCTATTTCTTTTAAAGCCTTAGCCGGACTTATCTATATTCTTTTTAGCAGTTAGTATAAAGACCTTAACTTTATGCTATTATTAAAAGTTATCTCTCTTTAATCGTATCCGGTTTATAGTATCTACGTTCTTATATTATATCTTTTATAAACGTATATTATATTTCGGCCCTTTTTATAAACTAGCTTATATAGTACGCCTTTTAAGGCTAACGCCTTAAAGCCTTATATTTTCTTTATCCCTTTAAGCGCTATTATATTATACTTAGCGTAGTAGCTAAAGGCTTACTATACTAGCTCGTATCTTTTTTATATATTTTAATAAAGGACTTTTAGTTTTATATATAAAGGGTTAAGGTAAGGTTTATTATTTAAAAAATAGTAATAGCCCGGGTTAAAAGCGAAACGCTCCGCTACTTTATATATCGCTTAATATTACTTAGGTTAGTACTTACTACTTAGGCCTTAGCTAATAAGGCTAATAGCATCTGCTTATTTTATCTTAGTCGCTTAAAGCATTTCCACGCTTATAATAAAGTAGGCTTATAGTCCTTTATAAAGAAGAGGGGGATTTAAAGGTCCGGCTAGCTATAAGTGCTAGTAAAACGTTATAAGCGGTTTAAGTAGTTATCTCTTACCTTATTCTAAGCTTTTACTACTATAAGATAAGTACGGGACTATAATAAGTGCTACTTACTATAAGATACGTAGTTATAAAGAATTTCGCCCTTTTTTATATATTATTTATCTTCGCCGCCTATATATAAAGTTACCTTATAGTAAGTATATAACTATATTAAGGTATAACGTTTAGCAATATATTTATATTTATAATAGTTTTAATATTAAGCAAGTTAAACTAACTTATTATATAGCTTATACCGGAATATTTAAGCTTTAAAGAATAGGCTTCTATTATATAGCTTATTAGCCTCCGCTAAGCTACTTATACTAATAATAAAGGTTATAGCTATAAAGGTCTTAGTTTAAAGTTATATTGCTCGCGCTTATATAACTTTTACTTTATTAATATTAGCGATATCCTTAATTAAGAGCGCCTTATTTATCTTAAAAACCTTAATTAAGATATTTTTTACGATTACTATATAGGCCTTATACGTTATTGCCGCCTTTAGCTTAAAGACGCTCTTTACTTAGTCTTAGTTTTATTAATAAGGCTATACTACTATATTAAACGTTACCGTAATATTCTTAATTAAAAGCCGTCTTGCTGCTATAATAAAGGAGATATTAAGCGCTACGTTAATCGCTTTAACTATATCCTTCGGCTTATAGTTTAAGACGTTTAGCGTTGCTTTTATTAAGACTATTACTAGCTTATATTTATATTAAGGCGGGACTAGCTTTATTGTTACGTCGTACTATCCCGGCCTTTTAAAGCTTATTACTATTATTACTTAAGTCTACTTAAGCCCTCTTAAGCCTTAAGCTCGCTCTTATCTTAGTTTCTTATATATAGCCTCCTTTATCGCGCTTTAAATAGCCTTATAAAGCTTAAAATTAGCCTATACTATAGTTAACGCGCTCTTAGCGCGCTTTTTTAGCGCGAAGAAAGGTTTTAACTACTACCTATACTTAATCGAACTATATATATAGGACTATACCTACGATTTTATTATAAGCCTTCTTTTTATCTACGTTATATATAGTTTAGCCGGGCTATATACCGTTATCTTATTAAGGTAGGTTCTGCTTTTTATTTAGGTGCGTAAAGCTTAAAGGCGTCTTATCGCGCTAAGCGTTATAGTTAATACTAGTATAAGGCGGACTACCCCCTCGCCCCTACGTCCCTTAGCTATACTACGATATTATCTTAAGGGGGTAACTAATACTACTAAATTAATTGCTATTATTAATAAAAGTTTTAAACGTAATACGCACCCGTTATAGGCAAGTGTTTAGTTTGCGGAGAAGGTTTTTTTTTATATAAAGTATTAGTTAATTATATAAAGTATTAATCGATATATTTAATACTAATCTTATTATTAGCTAAAGTTAACTTAAGCTAATTATAGGTATATTTAACTTATATTACTTATAGTTAATACTAGCTGTTTTTAATTATGAAGCTATATTTTCTTTTTATAATTATTAGTATTTACTTAAATAATTATAACTTATAACTAATAGTATGTACTTTACTAGTTACTCCTTTATATTTAGCGGCATATATTTTACTAAATAATTATTCTTTTAATACTAAGGATTATTAATAAAATAAGGGTTTTATTATATAAGTAGTCTTAATAAAGCTAACCTTAATATTTTAATAAGTAGTGTTTTTTAAGCTTTTTAACATTTTAATTAAAAGTCTTTTTATTTAATAAGTATATAATTAATTTTTAATAGTTAAAAATACTTTTTAATTTTTAACATTATTATTCTCTTCTTTTAGTTTATATTAAGTAAAGCTTAGCTAATAATAAAAAATCACTTTATCTATATATTAAATATATAAAAGTAGGATTATAAATAAAAAGCAATTAGCTATAATATTAATATAAATAAAAAAGCGAGTTATAAAAAGAATAAATTAAAAGCTAATAATATACTACATATAGATTTATTAAAGCTATATTAAAGCTTAAGTAAAGTCCTTTTTACTTTTACTATTTTAAAATATAAAGCTAATATTACGGAACGTAAAATATAAGCGCTCCGGCTACTTATATATTAGTATATAAGATATAAGTATATAAACGATAATTAGCGTCCTAACCCTTAACTAAGGCTAGGGCGAGACCTTTTAGTAGTATAGTATTATCGTATTATTTCTCTATAGTAAATAATAGCAATTCCTACCTATTTAAACGGAAATCCCTTAAATATCCGCTAAGCTAAAAGCGACTATATCGCACGATTAAATACTTATCCTATAAGAAGTTAGATACTAAATAATATTTTCTTCGGTAAGAAGCTCTTATTAGCCTTTAAGTTTAACCTTAATAATAAGCACCTTTTCCTTAACGCGCTTATAATAAAACTTTAAAATAAGGAAGCTATAAAAGTAAAAGAGGCCGCGGCTTATTAAGTATACCGGTTTAATAATCTCCTTTACCCTTTTTTAAAGTACTATACCGCGATAGCTTATAAAGCTAAATAGGACGTAAAATAAGTCCCGCTTAGCTAAGCTAAGAATATTATCCTTTAAGAGGCAATCTGCTTTTAAAATACTAATAAAGGATAAACTATAAAACGATAAAACCTATATAATTAAGTAAACTAGATTTAATATTACCTAAATAGATTAATTATTCTTTAAATAAAAGAAGTAAGGATAAGCTAACCTTAAAACTATTTAGCTCCTTGCCCGCTAAATACCCTTTAGATTAAGCTTATAATAAAGTTACTCTTTCTTTAAGATAATAAGCTTAGCGGATATTTTTACCGCGTATTATTAATAAAGTTTAGCTTAAGGGCCTTAATTAAAAATCCACTTTAAAGGATACTTAGTACTTTCTTAGTTTAATATTACCGTTTAGCCTTATCTACTATAGCCGCGCTAATTAAGGCATTTTTAAGACTCTTAATTAATAAAAACGAGCTTTTTATACTAAGGGCCTTATAGCGTACTAAATTCCGGGATATATATAAGATAGAAAGTTAAGCGCTTAATAAGAGTATTAAGACTAAGACTTTAATAATAAGCAATAAGAACGCGGTAAGCGATACCCTTAACGGGCTAAACCTATCTATACTAAGCGCATAGATACTAAGATTAAGTATAGCTTTAAGCCCCTTAATAAAAATAGTAATAATATCGAACGAATAATTCCTTAGTCTCTTTTAAGTATTAAGAAATAAAGACGCGCTTACTAAGCTTTAAGAAAAACATTAATTACGAGCTAAAGATATAAAGAGATTTAACCTATTAAGACCTTTAAAAGTATTTTTTAATAAAGTTTAGGAAAACGATAAAGCTAATACGTTTTAAGGAGTAAACCGTTTTATTGACTTTATCCGCTAAAATATTAATAAAAGTAAGGCTTATATAAACAAATTAGCGATTTAATTGCCTTTTTTCCTTTAAGGAAGTACGGCGGAATAGTATTTTAAGGACCTTTTAAAACTATAATAAGAAGAACTTAGCGAGCTTAGTATTAAACTAAGCTAATAGATTTCCGCGTTATAAATATAATTTAGAATCTGCTTAAATATAGCGATATAAGCACTTAATAAAAAGCACTTTACTATTAAAGATATAGTAATAAGATCTAACTTTAAGTCTTAAATATCGCGCTTATAATATAAAGCTAAAGCCGCGCTTTATTAGCTAAACTACTTAACTATAATAATTTACTAAAAGCTAAACGTTTACTTATAAGAATCCTTATAATATTTAATAAGAAATAAGGATATTAATAAATAAATTAATAAATATAAGGAAGTTCTTCCTTAGTTATAAGTTAAATATACTTAAGGATCTTAAAAGCACTTATTAGCGCGAAAGAAATAAGTTTAACTTATAAAAAGGTAAAGGCTAACTAGCTATACCCTATATATACTTAAAGTATAGTTTAAGACGCCCCGGCTATTTATTAAAGGCTTATTAAGGCTAAGGGTTATAGTTTTAAACTGCTTAGTAAGGGCGGATATACTACGGGCTTTATAGCGCTTACTAAGTTAAGGGAGAAATCCGCTTAGATAGCTAAGAACTTAAGCTAAGGTCTTTTAGCTTAAGAGAAAAAGGACTTTTAAGACTATACGCTCGCTAATACTAAAGCTAAAGTAAGTATACCCTGCGACTAAGAAAGGAACTATAGTAAAGACTAATAACTATTTAAGGGATAAAGAGTATAATATAAAAAGAGCTTAGTCGGATACTAATAAAAGCTTAAAGGAAACTATAATTTATACTATAATAAACTTAATATAGGAGGCTAATAAAGTATATAGATTTTATAGCGAAGTATTCCCCTTAAAGAATAAGCTTTATTAATATATTAAAGATAAATACCCTCTTAACCTTAACTAAGACGTTGCTATATAAAGATATAGCTTAGTATAGTAAGTAGTTATTTAAAAGCTATAAAGCGTTTAAATAGTTAAGGCTTCTTTAGATATTTAGCTATTAAACCCCGATAAGCTATTATAATTTACCTATATACGCTTATTAGTCTATAAAAAAGAAAGGCTTAAGATAAGTATTAAAGCCTATATAGATACCGAGGTAAACTAAAGCCTTATTTAAGCTAACTTAATAAAGACCTTTTAAGATATAACTATAAACTCCTCTTAATAAATTCTTATTTAAGGAGTAAGAAGGATAGCTACTATTAAATAAGTAGAATTTACCGCGTATATACTAAAAAGGCTAGATAGTTGCCTCGCGGTTATAAAAGGAAGGATTAGCGCTTAAATAGTAAAACGCTTAGCGGCTAATATATTACTTAGCTAAGACTTTTTAGTTCCTTATTAAAAGGACCTTATTAACTTTACGTTAGTCTTATAAATTAAGGCCTATAAAAGGATTAAAGCCGAAGTTAAAATAGTCTTAGCTAAGACTAGCAATATATAGATAGGTAATTTACTTAGTTACTATAACGATTTTAGCTAGTTTTAGCTACGCTTTACTTATATAAGTCCGGGCGCCGCTATTAAAGCATAATATAGTATTTTTCCTTAATAACCTTCAGCTCGCCCGGATAATAATATAAGATTATAAAAGCTTTATAGCGATAAACTATTTTAAGGAACTACTAATACTCCGCTAAGGCTAAAAAGTAAGGATAATTATAGACCTTAATAAGTAGTTTTAGCTATATAAGAAGGTTAATACTACTACTTCCTTAGCGGAAGCCCTTATAGAAAATCCGGATAAAATAGACCTTACTAAGGACTTTTTATAAAAGGATCTTATAATAAACTATAAACTCGGAATCGGCCGAACTAAGGACTTACCCGAACTTACTACTAATAAGGGCGTCCGGATCTATACTAAAGACTTAAAATACGTATTAAAAGTCTAAGATATCTTTTAATCGTTTCCCCGCTTTTAAAGGGATAAAGAAGTAGTATATATAAACGAATCTAAATATATATATATTTTTTTAATAAAAAGATAGTAATACTAATAAGTTATATTAAGATTATACTTATTAAGCGATAAAGATAAAAAAGTAGTAGATATAATATTCGGCTAGCTAATTATATAAGGCCGATTAAAACGAGTTTATAAGCTAACCCTATTTGCGGCGTTAGTATTTATAGTATAGAAAATAGTAAATAAAAAGGAAAAGGGATAAGTAGTTATAAACTTATAGGGGATTAACGCTATTATTACTTTAAACGCTTACTTAATGCCTTTTTAAAGCGATAGAATTAAACGCTTTTAAGGAAAGAAGTTTATTAGTATAGTAAACGTATAATCGTTTTTTTACTAGTTTTTAGTTTACTAAAACTACTAAAAAAGGTTTATAGTTATAAGCTATCGCGGGCTAAAAAGATTATTAGTAATACTTATAGGCTTTAAGAACTCCTTAGTATATATTTTAAGGTTTATAAATAATATCCTCCGTAAATACTAAGAATACGCGGTGGCCTATATTAACGATATTATTATCTACTTTAATATAGCCGAAAAACACCTTTAATATTTAAAGGCTATATTCCGCGCCTTTTATAACTATAATATTACCTTATCCGGACTAAAGTCCTTTTTAGTATACTTATCTATATAGCTCCTTAGATTTAAGGTAGACGCTATTAGCTTAATAAATATAGATAAACGTATATAAGCCTTAAAGGATATCGCGTTTTTAAAGAACCTTTAATAGCTTAAGAAATAGATTAGCCTTACTAAGTAGCTACGCTATATAGTCCCGCATTTTGCTAAGGAAATTAACGTCTTATAAAAACAAAAAATAAAGCTACTTTAAGTAAGATAAGAAGAAGGAGTCCCTTTAAGGGGCTAAAGATAGGCTTAATATACCGCAAAAGCCGCTTTTTAGCCTACTTTAAAAAAAGAAAAGGCCTTCGTGATTTTAACTAAAAAACTTATTAAGCCTTAAACAATTTACTACTTTAACCCCGCTTAATAAATATTTATTTAAATCGATATATCCTAAGAATACGGAGTAGCGGCTATAGCTTTTTACTTAAAAAAAAAGTGTAGAATAGGATAAAAAGACGCTACTAGCCTAAACTAAGGTTTAGCTTATTATTTACTTAAGCCGCGCCCTTTAAAGCGGAGAACCTTAATACTAGCTTACGGAACTTAAAGTAGCCGGTTTAGTATAAGTAGTATATAAATTATGCACTATAGTACTATCCGTAAAAACACTATAAGTAGTCGTCTTTACTAACTACATAAGTACTTATAGAATTATATACTAGAAATCCTTATTCTTTATTAGTATAAAATCTAATAATAAGCTAGTCCTTGCGTTTTAATACTTAAGCTAATTCCCGCTTAAGTTATACTATATTTTAAGCGTTAAAAACGTTATACCGGACGCGCTTTTATATTTACCGCACTAAGATAATAAGCCGGTATCCTTAAACTAAAAAGGGGAATTAAAATATATCTTAAAAGATAAGATAATAAACTGCGTATTTCTTTATATAGAAGTATTAATCGAATTACCGCTCCGCTAAAAAATAATTAACGGATATATAAAGGATATATAGTAAGTAAAAATCATAGCGTAGCTTAGCGATAAAAACGGGGTCTTTAGACTTTTATTCTTTTAGTTATAAAGGTTGCTATACTTTATAGAGAATAACGGATACTAAAGACTATATATCCTTAAAACTTATGCTAAGAAGATCGTCGAAAACGCCTACGCTAGATATTTTCATGCCGGCCGCACCTATATATAGTAAGATCTATTTAAAAGCTTCTTAATCTTATAGCTTAATAGATATATAAATAAGGTCGTAGATAGCTATAATACTTATTACTATAACTAAACTAACTAAGGTAAGATATTAAAGTACCTTATCTTAATTTAAAGCCCGCCGGTTTTATACTATATAATAGCAATAAACTTTATTATTAAGCTTTTAGTAGTTTAAGCTAAATAATCCTTATAAAAAAATGTTTAAAGGAACTTCTTTAATACCTTACTAACTATAACTAATAAATTCTTAAAAATATATCTCCTTATTTTTAGTAATAACTAGTTTATAGCGGAAGACTAAGTATAAGCGTTATATATTAAACTACTCCGCGCTAATTAAAGGATTTTAAAGGAGATAATCTTTAACTAAGATATAAAGTTTACCTTAGCATTTTAGCGGACCTTATAGCAAGCTTTCGGATTAAAGCTTCTTATATTTACTACTTAGCACCCTTAAACTAACGGCCTATTAAAAAGGCAAAACTAAACTATAAAAATCGCGCTATAATTCTTTACCGCTAATTTCCTAGACCTACGCTAAACCGATATATTAATCGCCTTTTAGTTTAGTATTACGGAACCCTTAGCGTTTCTCGTACGCTAAGAAGCTTCGTATAGTTTGTTTAATTTAAATTTACTTACTAAAAGGGATAAAGAAAACTTAGTATAAACTACTAAACCGAGTAAAGTAAGGGTATCTTATTATGCGGATTTCTTAGGTTAAAACTAGTTAAAGAAAAAGAAAGAAAGAAAGAAAAGGAGTTAAGAGAAAGGGGAGCGAAGACCTCCTTTTATACTTTTTTAAGGCTATTAAAAGGTTCCCCTTTTATATGCTTTTATATGCTTTTATATATTAAGCTATAACTTATACCCCGTATAACTTATAAAGTTACTAAACTACTTCTTAAGCTAATAAGAATAGCTTATACTATCTCTATTACTAGTTATAAGTAATATACGCTTTATTACTTACGACTAGCTTATAAGACTAAATATCCTTATCTTAAAACCTTTTATAAGATTTTATCCTTTTTTAAAGTAAGGCCTCCCGCCTTAACTTCTATACGAGGTATCCGTTAATACGAATCCTATTACTAGCCGAAGCTAACTTAAGCTAAATATAAGCGCGTTTAGCCTATACTACTTATAGCCGATACTAGCCGTCTTTAACTATTAAGCTATATCGTCTCTCCTTATAACTACCGGTATTTACTTTAATAATTATAACTTATAACTAGCGGTATTTACTTTACTAGTTACTTCTTTATATCTAGCGGTATATACTATACTAGATATTAGTACTTTTAGTACTTAGGATTACTAACGAAATAGGGTTTCCGTTATATATTCCCCTCTTTAAAGTCTTTTTAAACTTAGAAAGATAAACGTCTTTTTCTTATAAGTTCTTTTTAACCTTTAAGAAACTATTTAAATAATTAAAGAAATCCTACTTTAAAGAGAGTAACCTTAGGAATTCTTTAAAGAAAATCCTAATCTTTTATCTTTATAGATCTTTTTTAAAGAAAAATCTTATTTAGATTTCCTTTTACTTTTACTATTTAGGATAGTAAAGAAATCCTAGCTTAAAAAAGCTAATACTTCCTCTTAAGGGTTTTATCGATTAAAATCCTTAACTTTTCTTAAAGCATTTCTTAAGTGCTTTATAAGTTCTTAAGTATTATTCGAACTAAGATAGTCCTTTTACTTTACTAAATAAAAGTGTTCTTAATTTTTTATTTTCTTAGCGAGTATAGTCTTTATTATATATTTGCTCTCTTTAACTTTTTTTAAGTCTAGCTCTCTTACTACCTTAGTATTCCGTAGAGTTAGCTTTAATAAAGATATATAAAAATTAGGGTATATAAGTAAACTAGTTAGAAGTTTTAACTTATAATTAACTTTTCCTATTTTCTTTATAACTTTAAAAGGTCCTATCTTCTTATAATCTAAAGACTTATTAAGTCTATTCGTCTTAAGATTCCTTGTTAAAAGATATACTTTATCGCCTTTAGATAAAGAAGGTTTTAAAGACTATCTTTTATTATAATAATACGACATTTTCTTAGCAATATATTCTAATTCTGATTTTATAAATCCGTATAAGCTAATTAACTACTTAGAGTTTAATATAGCTTTTTCGGCTATAACTTCTTTTAGTAAAGAAAACCTATAAGCTTTAAGTATAAAGCTATAATTTACAAATACTAAAGTATTCTTAATAGGCTTAGAAAAAAAGGTATTATACGCTAACTATACTATAAGCAATTTAGAAAGCTAATTATCCTACTAATAATTCATATAGCTTTTAAGGTATTGCTTAAGCGTTTAATTTAATCGTTTTATTATTCCGTTTATAATAAAGTAAAAAGCAGTAGATAATTTATACTTTATACTTAAGGCTCGCGTTAAGCCTTACTAGAAATTCGAAATAAATTTCCGATCCTTATTTAACATAATTAAACTTAGAAGTCCTCGATTAGCTATAATATATCTTATAAAAGTATAAGATAACTTTTCTATATCTATAGCTTTATACGTTAAAATAAAATAGCCGTACTTCGTAAGACGATTAACTATAACTAAAATAAAATCGTATTTTATACTAGTTATAGGATTTATAAACTTTAGTAGTTTCGTAATAAAGTCTAAGACTATAAAGTCTTAAGGTCTTAAAGGAACTTTTAAAGAAATTAAGTTACTATAAGGCTTATATCGTATAGCCTTGCTTTTATTATATACGTCGCATAACTTAATAACTCCTTAGATTTTCTTATAAAAGTTATAGGTATTATAATAGTTTTTAATTCTATTATAAGTTTTCGTAATACCTTAATGTCCGTATAATAAGTGCGAATAAAAATCCGTTATAACTATTTTCTTAGTCTTTAGGGTAAGGAATAGCTTATTCTTATAAAACGATATTTTTCCCTCTTACTTAAAATTCTTATATCTTTTCTTATCTAAGTTCTTATAAGAATTCTTAAGTAATTTTAAAGTAGTAAGATCTCCTTATACGTTAAATAGTATATATAACGTCTTTAACTTTAAATTACTATTATTATTTAAAAATAATAAGGTTTCTTTATAAGGCTCTTTTTTATCGTTAAGGTCCGGTCGTCGGCTAATTATATTAGCTTAGTTATTCTTAGAACCTTTCTTATAAATAATCTTATAATTAAATTCCGAAAGGAATTCAGCCTATCTTATTTACCTAGTATTAAACTGCTACGTTATAGCAAAATAACTAATATTCTTATAATCCGTATAAACCTTAAGTTTATATTTATTTCTTAAAATATAATGCCGAAATTCTTTAAAAGTATATATAATAGCTAAGAATTCTTTATCGTAAATAGGATAATAAATCTCTATACTTAATAGCTTCTTCGAATAAAAAGCTATTAGTTTAAGAATATTGTCTTTATCGCGCTAACTTAGCTACGCGCTTAATGCAAAATTAAACGCATCCGTTTTTAATTTTAATAGCTTCTCCGTATTATAAGTATTTAATATAGGTTCTTTAATAAGTAATCCTTTAATTTTTCTAAAAGCTTCGTCTGCTTTTAAGTTCTACTTAAAAGGGTCCGTTTTAGCTTTCTTTAATATAGATAAAATCGGTATAATTATCTTAAAAATGTCCGATATAAACTTCTTATAATAATTTGCATATCCTATAAAGCTTTA
>JAPEBW010001273.1:0-27330 GCA_027405785.1 Ophiocordyceps robertsii | reverse complement strand
ACTTAAGGTAAACGGCGGTATATTATTATTAAAATAACTAATTACCTTAAGCGTAGTAAGTTACGGTTTCTCGTAACCTATAGTAGCTTTTAAGTCTTATACTTAGGCCTAACCGCTTAATTTTTTTAGTCGGAGAGTTTTATATTAAGTTATAAGGGCCGCGCGTTATGCTCTTATCTAAACTACTTAAGTAGCTAACTCTTCTTATGCTTTTTCGAAGGCTTTTACGATCTTCGGCGAGAAGACCGCTTTTTCGTTTACTTATAAGTTATAGCTACTTAGCTAGCCTTTTTAGGCTATAAGGAACTCCTTCCTTAGCTTTCCGCCGCCTCTTTTTATTATACGGCTTTATAAGATTCGTTTTACTTCCTACTCGTTTAAGTAAGGTATCCTTTTATTTTAAACTAGTTTTAAGCGCGTAGCTAGCTTATCCGCTAAGCGTAGTTATACTACCGAAACGACCGGATAAATATTTAAGGACCTTTTTATATCTAACCGGTATGCGAGCTATCTTACTTTAGCGGTAACCTTAAACGGCCTAGTGCGTCTTTCTTAAAGCTTTGCTAGTTTACCGTCCGCAATATAGTAGCCTTTACCGAGCTATAGCTAAACTTAATCGCTAAGCTTAAATTTTAGCGGGCGGTGTTTCTTATCGTATTTATCCTTTATAGCGGCCTAAGTATAGGCGATAGCTAATTTAGCTTCTTCTTATAAGACTTCTCGGTTTTATAGGTATAAGTAGTTACTAAAAAACTAAAGGCCGTCGTTTATTCTTATCTTTATAATAAGCTTACTAAGGGCCGCGTAAATTACTAAGGAGAAGGAATTATTAAGGCTAAACTAAAGGGCGATTAGCGTATTAGTTTAGCGTAGGTTTAGGAAATCGGCGGTAAAGAATCGTAGCGCGATTTCTACGGTTTAGTTTCGCCTTTTTAATAGGCCGTTAGTTTAAGGGTACTAAGCAGTAGATATAAGAAGCTTCGATCCGAAAGCTTGCTATAAGGTCCGCTAAAATGCTAAGGTAAACTTTATATCTTAGTCGGAGATTATCCCCTTCGGAATCCCTTAGTTAGCGCGGAGTAGTTCGGTATATAACGCTTATACTTAGTCTTCCGCTATAAACTAGTTATTACTTAGGATAAAGAGATATATTTTTAAGAATTTATTAGTTATAGTTAGTAAGGTATTAAAGAAGTTCTTTATAAGATCTTTCTATAAAGATTATTCGGCTTAAACTATTAAGAGCTTAGTAATAAAGTCTATCGCTATTATATAGTATAAAACTAGCGGGCTTTAGATTAAGATAAGCTATCTTAGCGTCTTACCTTAGTCGGTTTAATTGCGGTAGTAAGTATCGTAGCCGTCTACGACCTTATCTATATATTTACTAAGCTATAGGATCGAGAAGCTTTCGGATAGGTCCTACTATATATAGGTACGGCCGGCATAAAAGTATCTAGCGTAGGCGTCTTCGACGATCTCCTTAGCGTAAGTCTTAAAGATATATAGTCTCCGGCGTCCGTCGTTCTCCGTAAAGTATAGCAACCCCTACGACCGGAGAAATAGGAGTCCGGGGACCTTATCCTTATCGCTAAGCTACGCTATGATTTTTACTTACCGTATATCTTCTATATATCCGTCGATTATCTTTTAGCGGAGCGGCAATTCGATTAATACTTCCGCGTAAAGGAATACGTCGTCTATTATCTCGTCTTCTTAAATACGTTTTAATTCCCTTTTTTAGTTTAAGGATACCGGCCTATCGTCTTAGTGCGGTAAACGTAAGAGCGCGTTTAGCACGACGTTTTCGACGCTTAAGATATAGCATACCTTAAGCGGGAATTAGCTTAGGTATTAAGACGCGAGGACTAGCTTATCATTAGATTTTATACTAGTAGAGAATAAGGATTTTTAGTATATAATTCTATAGGTGCTTATATAGTCGGTAAAGATAACTACTTATAGCGTTCTTATAGATAGTATTATAATACGTAGCTTACGTACTGCCTATACTAGCCTAGCTACTTTAAGTTCCGTAAGCTAGTATCGGGGTTCTCCGCTTTAAAGGGCGCGGCTTAAGTAAACGATAAGCTAGACCTTAGTTTAAGCTAGTAGCGTTTTTCTATCCTATTCCGTGCCTTCTTTTAAGTAAAAAGCTATAGCCGCTACTCCGTATTCTCGGGATATATCGATTTAGATAAATAGTTATTAAGCGGGGTTAAAGTAGTAAATCGTTTAAGGCTCGGTAAGTTTCTTAGTTAGAATTACGAAGGCCTTTTTTTCTTTTAAAGTAAGCTAGAAAGCGGCTTTCGCGGCGTATCGAGCCCGTCCTTAGCCTCTTAAGGGGACTCCTTCTTCCCGTCTTACCCGGAGCAGCTCTATCTTTCGTTTTTATAAGATATTAACTTCCTTAGCGAAATACGGGACCGTATAGCATAGCTATCCGGTAAGGCCGATCTATTTCTTAAGCTATTAAAGGTTCTTTAAGAACGCGATATCCTTTAAGGCTTACACGCGTTTATTTATATTTATTAAGCTAATAGCGTCTACCTTAAATCTAAGGAGCTATACGGACGGGTACGCTAAAAAGGACTTTAGTCCGGATAAGGTAATATTATAGTCGTAGAAGGCGCGGAATACGGCCTTTAAATATTAAAGGTATTTTTCGGCCGTGTCGGAGTAGATAATAATATCGTTAATATAGGCCGCCGCGTATTCTTAGTATCTACGGAGAACGTTATCGATAAACTTTTAAACGTATACTAAGGAGTTCTTAAAGCTTATAAGTATTATTAATAATCTTTTTAGCCCGCGATAGCTTACGACTATAAACCTTTCTTAGTAGTTTTAATAAACTAAGAACTAGTAAAAAAACGATTATACGTTTACCGTATTAATAAACTTCTTTCCTTAAAGGCGTTTAATTATATCGCTTTAAAGGGGTATTAAGTATGCGTTTAAGGTAGTAATAGCGTTAATCCCCCGTAAGTTTACGACTACTCGTCCTTTCTCCTTTCCGTTTACTATCTTCTATACTATAAATACTAGCGCTATAAACGGGGTTAGCTTATAGACTTATTTTAATTAGCCCTACGCGGTTAGCTAGCCGAATGTCGTATCTACTACCTTCTTATCTTTATCGCTTAACGGGTATAATCTTAATATGACTTATTAGTATTGCTATCCTTTTACTAAAGGAATGCGTATATATTCGGATTTATCTATATATACTACTCCTTTATCCTTTTAAAGGCGGGGAAACGATTAAAGGATATCTTAAACTTTTAATGCGTATTTTAGGTCTTTAGCGTAGATCCGGACGCCCTCGTCGGTAGTACGTTTAGGTAAGTCCTTAGTTCGGCCGATTCCGAGTTTATAGTTTATAGTAAGATCCTTTTATAGGAAGTCCTTAGCGGGATCTATTTTATCTGGATTTTCTATAAGGGCTTCCGCTAAGGGAGCTATAGTGTCGACCTCCTTATATAGCTAGAACTACTTATCGAGGTCTATAATTATCCTTACCTTTTAGCCTTAGCGGAGTATTAGTAGTTCCTTAAAATAGTTTATCGCTATAAAGCTCGTGTAATTCTATATTATTATCCGGGCGAGCTTAGGGTTATTAAGGAAAAATATTATATTACGCCTTAATAGCGGCGCCTAGACCTTTATAAGTAAGGCGTAGCTAGAACTAGCTAGAATCGTTATAGTAATTAAGTAGATTACCTATCTATATATTGCTAGTCTTAGCTAGACTATCTTAACTTCGGCTTTAATCCCTTTATAAGCCCCGATCCGTAGGACTAACGTAGAGTTAATAAAGTCCCTTAAGTAAGGAACTAAAAAGTCTTAGCTAAGCAATATATTAACTACTAAGCGTTTTACTATTTAAGCGCCGATCCTTACCTTTACGACCGTAAGGCTACTATCTAGCCTTCTTAGTATATAAGCGGTAAATTCCGCTTATCTAATAGTAGCTATTCTTCTTACTCCTTAGATAGGAATTCGTTAAAAGGAGTTTATAGTTATATCTTAAAAGGTTTTTACTAAGTTAGCTTAAATAAGGCTTTAGTTTACCCCGGTGTCCGTATAGGCTTTAATGCTTATCCTAGGCCCTTCCTTTCCGTAAACTAGTAAGCGTATATAGGTAAATCATAACGGCCTATTAAGGTTTAATAGCTAGATATCGGGGGAAGCCTTAACTATTTAAACGCTTTATAGCTTCCGAATAACTACTTACTATGCTAAGCTACGTCTTTATATAGTAACGTCTCGGTTAGGGTTAAGGGGGTATTTATTTTCGACGTATCGGTAAAGTTTATTCTTTAAGGGGAATGCTTTGCTATAAAATCCGCACGCTTTATCGGCCTTTTATACTAAGTCTGCTATAGTATAGATTGCGGTTTCCTTTAAGCTTTTATCGGTATTTAACTAAGCTCCTTCCGTATTATACTCTTTATCCCTTAAGTAGTCGTCGGTCTTTACCGTAGTTCCTTCTTTAATCGCGGGGTATACCCGTTTTAGCTTTAGCGTTAGCGAGCGTATAGTCTTAAAGGTCCTTTCTCTCTTAAGCCGGAGGACCTTAACTTATATTCTTAGCTATTTAAGCGGGTTTCTTCCTTAACTTAGCGATCGCTATAAGGCCCGAGGTATGTCCGTCCTTATTAAGCGGTCTAAAAACGTAACCCTTAATCCCGGCAAGCCTTTAATAGATAGCTAGGGCGTCTTAAACTATCTCTTTAGTGCGTATAGAGTATGGCTAGTCGGCCCTCGCCTTTTTATAAGTTAGACCTATTTCTTTCGCGCTAATAAGTACTTTTACGATCCTTAAGTATATTTAACTTATAGCTAAGGAAGAATTTCCTTATATTTATTAACCTATCTATTAATATCCTTATTCCTTACTAAACGTTATAAGGATTCTTATAAGTAGACGTCTAGCTTTTAATAGATTACTATAGTTAAGTAGTTTAGCTAGTAAAGCGCGGCCTTAGCTTTATATTATAGGCGCGATATCTAAGACTTAAAGTCGGATCTTATTACTATATCTTCGATAGTAAAGTGCTTTTTATTAAGCGCTTATATTGCTATATTTAAACGGATTCCGAACCGTTTTTATAAGGCGGATATTTATTAGCCTAGTCCGACGCTAAGCTCGCTAAGTTCTTCTTATTATAGTTTTAAGAGGTCTTTAAAATACTATTTCGCTATACTTCCTTAAAAGAAGGAGGGCAATTAAATAGCTAATTCGTCCGTATAGGCTTCGCCTTTATTAGCGTTTCGGCGGATAAAGTCGATAAAACGGTCTACTCCTTAAAACGTATTAGCTTTATCGTCTTCTTAAACTTCGTTAAAGGATACTTTTAAAGGTCTTAATAAGTTAAATCTCCTTATATCCTCGGCTTATAGTCGAGGTTTTTTTTAAGGCTTAGTAAGCGCGTCCTCTTTTCTTAGTGCTTAAAGGAGACTAAGGAATTATTCGTTTAATATTACTACTATTCTTACTAAGGGGCTTAAAGCTATGCTTAGTCTTAGCCTCTACGCGCTTAGTATAAATAGGTTTAGCCTACTAAGGGTATCGCTTACCGCGTCCTTATCCCTTATTATTAAGGTCTTAGTCTTAATACTCTTGCTAGGCGCTTAACCTTCCGTTTTATACGCGTCCCGGAATCCGGTGCGTTATAGGGCCCCCGGCATAAGAGGCTCGTTTTTATTAATTAAGAGTCCCGAAAATGCTTTAGTTAGCATAGCTATAGCGGATAAGGCTAAACGGTAATACTAAACTAAGAAACTACTAAGTATCCTTTAAGGCGGATTTCCGGTTAAGGCCCTTAAGCTAAACTTTATTAGCAATACGCGGTAGAAATATCCGCTAGGCTTATCGTCCCGGGGAAAGAGTAACTTTATTATAGGCTCGATCCGGAGGGTATTTAGCAAGCGGGGAGCCGGATAGTTTTAAGGTCGGCTTATCTTTATTTCTTTTATTTAAAGGATAATCGATCCGTTTAAGTAATACCGAATTTAGTTTACTTAGTTATATAGATTCTATCGTTTTATAGTCTATCCTTTATTAGTATTTTAAAAGCGGATTGCCTTTTAAAGAGTAATAGTCTTAGCTTAGCTAAGCGGGACTTATTTTACGTCCTATTTAGCTTTATAGGCTATTACGGTATAGTACTTTAAAAAGGGGTAAGGGAGATTATTAAACTAGTATGCTTAGTAAGCCGCGGCCTTTTCCGCTCTTATAGCTTACTTATCTTAAAGTTTTATTATAAGCGCGTTAAGGAAAAGGTACTTATTATTAAGGTTAGACTTAAAGGCTAATAAAAGCTTCTTACTAAAGAAAATATCGTTTAATATCTAACTTCTTATAGGATAAGTACTTAATCGTGCGATATAGTCGCTCTTAGCTTAGTAGATATCCGAGGGATTTCCGTTTAGATAAGTAAGAATTACTACTATTTACTACGCCTTATAGCATAAGGATAAGGGGATAAGGCGCGGACTAATTACCGCTAGTTAAGGCCGGTATTATAAACTAATTACCGCCGGTTAAAGCCGGTACTACGGACTAATTACTGCTAGTCGGGCTAGTATAATAGACTAATTACCGCACGTAATTATATATAAGGGTTTAGAAATAGTAAAAAGCTTATCTATTTCTTAAAGGTATAGCTAGCTACTTTATACTTAGTTCTTTAAGCTAATTTTAAGGATCTTTAACTATACTATTTATAGTACGTAGAGTAAACCGTAAATATCCTCGTAAAATCGCCTAATAAACTAAGTATAAGCCTAATTAAAAACACTATAGACTATAATCGGGGAAATCCCTTAAATATCCTTAGATATCCCTTAAAAATCGCGGTAAGGTTTATCCCGTGTCTTTTAAGGTGCTTTTATAGTTAGAAACGGGTTAAACTATAGTTAGAATATCCCGCGGAAATCCTTAGAAATCCCCTAAAGATACCGGTAGAATCCGCTTAATAGTTTTTACGGTATCTCTTATAGTTAGATACGTTATAAACTATAGTTAAGTAGGCTCTTAACTATCCGTAGTTATATCCCGGAAACCTTAGCGGGGTCCGACTAGTAATGTTCGTCGTATCTCCTTAGGCGAGCCTTTATAGTGCGTGCTTTAAGCGTTCTTATCGCGGGGTTCTATAGGGCTTCCTTAAGAGTAAAGTAAGGAGTCCGGGCGTGGCTGTCTGGATTCCGTAATATAAACTAGTTAAGCTAGGCCTTAGATATATAGTTAAGAATAGCGCGGATATCGTTTTAGTCGTTTAGCTAAAGCGGGTTTCCGCTAGCTATAGCGGCTATTATAGATCTTAAGACTATAGCGAGGTTAGCTAACTTAAGGGCGTTAAGTATTAGCTAGTTATTCCGCTAATAAAGATTTCTAGCTATACTTTAAAAAATATATAAGTAGCGGGGGCTTCCGGATAGTAAAAGCTAAGCGGGAAGTAAAGCTAAGTTACCGCAAAACTAAGTATTTAAACTACGCTATAGTATAAAGTTAAGAAGTAAGTCGTTTAAGTTAAGTATTTAAAGAAGGTAATATAAGCTATCTCTTATAATACTATAGTTTAAGTTAAATCTATTAGCTTAAGCGCGGCTATAAAAAGCGGCGTAGGTTTATATAAAAGCTTAAACTTAAAGGTTTTAACTCTTATTAAGGGACTTAAGGCTATAAAGAATAGCCGCCTTATTTTTATAAAGCTTAAGCGCTCGCTTATATCCTTTATATTAAAGGTATAGGGGCTTATAAAAAAGCAAGCGAAAGAAGTAGTTACGGAATAGCTAGTCTTAGCTATAAAAAACGTTAAATAATAAAAAGACTTAAAAGGGGAGTATAAAGATCGTAAGCTTAAGGTAAAGAAGGTTATATATATAAGAGTAAGCGAGGTATAGCGGGCTATAGCTAGCGGTAAAGGGAAATATAGTTATAAAAAAAAGAAAGGAAAGGAGAGAAAGCGGGCGGCGAAGAGATTTTAAATAAGTATACTATAAAGCTAAAAAGGCCTTATTACTTAAGGTAAACAGCGGTATATTATTATTAAAATAACTAATTACCTTAAGCGTAGTAAGTTATAGTTTCTTATAACTTATTATAGCTTTTAAGTCTTATGCTTAAGCTTAACCGCTTAATTCCTTTAGTTAAAGAGTTTTATATTAAGTTATAAGGGCCGCGTATTATACTCTTATTTAAACTACTTAAGTAGCTAACTCCTTTTATGCTTTTTTAAAGGCTTTTACGATCTTTAGTAAGAAGACCGCTTTTTTATTTACTTATAAGTTATAGCTACTTAGCTAGTCTTTTTAAGCTATAAAGAACTCCTTCCTTAGCTTTCCGCCGCCTTCTTTTATTATATAGCTTTATAAGATTCGTTTTACTTCTTACTTATTTAAGTAAGGTATCCTTTTATTTTAAACTAGTCTTAAGCATATAGCTAGCTCGTTTACTAAGCGTAGTTATACTATTAAAACGACTAAATAAATATTAAAGGACTTTTTTATATCTAGCCGGTATATAAGCTATCTTACTTTAGTAGTAACCTTAAACGGCTTAGTATATTTTTCTTAAAGCTTTATTAGTTTGCCGTCCGCGATATAATAGCTTTTACTAAGCTATAGCTAGACTTAATTACTAGGCTTAAATTTTAATAGGCGGTGTTTTTTATTATATCTATCCTTTATAGCGGCCTAAGTATAAGCAATAGCTAACTTAGCTTCTTTTTATAAGACCTCTTAGTTTTATAAGTATAAGTAGTTATTAAGGAACTAAAGGCCGTTATTTATTTTTATCTTTATAATAAGCTTACTAAAGGCCGCGTAAATTACTAAAGAAAAAGAATTATTAAGGCTAAACTAAAGGGCGACTAGTATATTAGTTTAGCGTAGGTTTAGGAAATTAGCGGTAAAGAATTATAACGCGATTTTTATACTTTAGTTTTGCCTTTTTAATAAGCCGTTAGTTTAAGGGTGCTAAGCGGTAAATATAAAAAGCTTTAATTTAAAAGCTTATTATAAAGTCCGCTAAAATACTAAAGTAAACTTTATATTCCGGTTAAAGATTATCCCCTTTAAAATCCCTTAGTTAGCGCGGAGTAGTTTAGTATATAACGCTTATACTTAGTTTTCCGCTATAAACTAGTTATAGCTTAGGATAAGGAGATATATTTTTAAGAATTTATTTATTATAGTTAATAAGGTATTAAAGAAGTTCTTTACGGGATCTTTTTATAAGAATTATTCGGCTTAAACTACTAAGAGCCCGATAATAAAGTCTATTGCTATTATATAGTATAAAACTAGCAGGCTTTAAATTAAAATAAGCTACTTTAGCGTCTTACTTTAGTTAGTTTAGTTATAGTAGTAAGTATCGTAGCTATTTACGACCTTATCTATATATCTACTAAGCTATATAATTAAGAAGCTTTTAAATAAGTCTTACTATATATAGGTGCGGCTAGTATAAAAGTATTTAGCGTAAGCGTCTTTAACAATCTCCTTAATATAGGTTTTAAGGATAGATAGTTTTTAGCGTCCGTCGTTCTCCGTAAAGTATAGCAACCCCTATAACTAAAGGAATAAGAGTTTAAGGACCCCGTCTTTATCGCTAAGCTATGCTTTAATTTTTACTTACTATATATCCTTTATATATCTATCGATTATTTTTTAGTAAAGCGGTAATTTTATTAATACTTCCGTATAAAGGAACACGCGGTTTATTATCTCGTTTTCTTAAATACGTTTTAATTCCCCTTCTTAGTTTAAGGATACTAGCTTATTATTTTAGTGCGATAAACGTAAGAACGTATCTAGTATAACGTTTTCGATGCTTAAGATATAGTATACCTTAAGCGGGAATTAGCTTAAGTATTAAAACGCAAGGACTAGCTTATTATTAAATTTTATATTAATAAAAAATAAGGATTTCTAGTATACGATTCCGTAAGTACTTATATAGTTAGTAAAAACGACTACTTATAGCGTTCTTATAAATAGTACTATAGTATATAACTTATATATTACTTATACTAAACCGGCTACTTTAAGTTTTATAAGCTAATATTAAGGTTCTCCGCTTTAAAGAGCGCGGCTTAAGTAGATAATAAGCTAGACCTTAGTCTAGGCTAGTAGCGCCTTTCTATCTTATTCCGTGCCTTCTTTTAAGTAAAAAGCTATAGCCGCTACTTCGTATTCTTAGGATATATCGATTTAAATAAATAGTTATCGGGCGGGGTCGAAGTAGTAAATCGTTTAAGGCTTAGTAAGTTTCTTAGTTAAAATTATAAAGGCCTCTTCTTCTTTTAAAGTAAGCTAAAAAGCGGCTTTTACGGCGTATCGGGCCTGTCCTTAGCCCCTTAAAGGGACTTCTTTTTCTTATCTTACCTAAAGTAGCTCTATTTTTCGTTTTTATAAGACGTTAACTTCCTTAGCGAAATACGGGACTATATAGCGTAGCTACTTAATAAGGCCGATCTATTTCTTAAGCTATTAAAGGTTTTTTAAAACCGCGATATCCCTTAAAGCTCGCACGCGTTCGTCTATATTTATTAAGCTTATAGCGTTTACTTTAAATCTAAGGAGCTATATAGATAGGTACGCTAAGAAGGACTTTAGTCCGGATAAGGTAATATTATAATTATAAAAAGCGCGGAATATAGCCTTTAAATATTAAAGGTGTTCTTCGGCCGTATTAAAGTAAATAATAATATCGTTAATATAGGCCACTATATATTTTTAGTATCTATAGAGGACGTTATTAATAAACTTTTAAATATATACTAAGGAGTTCTTAAAGCCTATAAGTATTACTAATAATCTTTCTAGCCCGCGATAGCGTATAACTATAAGCCTTTTTAAGTAGTCTTAATAAACTAAAAACTAGTAGAAAAACGATTATATGTTTACCGTATTAATAAACTTCTTTCCTTAAAGGCGTTTAATTATATTACTTTAAAAAGGCATTAAGTAAGCGTTTAAGGTACTAATAACGTTAATCCCTTATAAGTCTATAACTACTTATCCCTTTTCCTTTTTCTTTACCGTTTTTTATACTATAAATATTAGCGCTACGAATAAGGTTAGCCTATAAACTCGTTTTAATCGGCCTTATATAGTTAGCTAGCCGAATATTATATTTACTACCTTTTTATCTTTATCGCTTAATAAGTATAATCTTAATACGACTTATTAGTATTGCTATCTTTTTACTAAGGGAATATATATATATTCGGATTTGTTTATATATATTACTCCTTTATCTCTTTAAAAGCGGGGAAACGATTAAAGGATATCTTAGACTTTTAATATATATTTTAAGTCTTTAGCGTAAATCCGGACGCCCTTATTAGTAATAAGTTTAGGTAAGTCCTTAGTTTAGCCGATTTTAAGCTTATAGTTTATTATAGGATCTTTTTATAAGAAGTCTTTAGCGGGGTTTATTTTATCCGGATTTTCTATAAAGGCTTCCGCTAAGGGAGTAGTAGCGTTAACCTCTTTATATAGCTAAAACTACTTATTAAGGTCTATAATTATCCTTACCTTTAAGCTTTAGCGGAGCACTAATAGTTCCTTAAAATAGTTTATCGCTATAAAGCTTTTATAATCCTATATTATTATCTAAGTAAGCTTAAGGTTATTAAGGAAAAATATTATATTATGCTTTAATAGCGGCGCCCGGACTTATATAGGTAAGGCGTAGCTAAAACTAGTTAAAATCGTCGTAATAACTAAGTAGATTACTTATTTATATATCGCTAATCTTAGCTAAACTATCTTAACTTTAGCTTTAATTCCTTTATAGGCCTTAATCTATAAGACCGATATAAAGTTAATAAGGTCCCCTTAATAAGGAACTAAAAAGTCTTAGCTAAGTAATATATTAGCCGCTAAGCGTTTTACTATTTAAGCGCCGATCCTTACTTTTATAACCGCGAGGCTACCGTCTAGCCTTCTTAGTATATATATATTAAATTCTACTTATTTAACGGTAGCTATCCTTTTTACTCCTTAAATAGGAATTTTTTAAAAGGAGTTTATAGTTACGTCTTAAAAGGTCTTTACTAAGTCGGCTTAGATAAGGCTTTAGTTTACCTTAGTATTTATATAGGCTTTAATGCTTATCTTAAGCCCTTCTTTTCCGTAAACTAATAAGCGTGTATAGGTAAATTATAACGGCCTATTAAGGTTTAATAGCTAGATATTAAAGGAAGCCTTAACTATCTTAACGCTTTATAGCTTCCGAATAACTACTTACTATACTAAGCTACGTTTTTATATAGCAATATCTTAGTTAAGGTTAAGGGGGTGTTTATCTTTAATATATTAGTAAAGCTTATTCTTTAAGGGGAATACTTCGCCGTAAAATCTATATACTTTATCGGCCTCTTATACTAAGTTTACTATAGTATAGATTATAGTTTCCTTTAAGTTTTCGTTAGTATTTAATTAAGCTCTTTTTATATTATACTCTTTATCCTTTAAATAGTTATTAAGCTTTACTATAGTTCTTTTCTTAGTCGCGGGGTATGCTTACTTTAGCTTTAGTATTAGTAAGCGTATAGTCTTAAAGGTCCTTTCTCTCTTAAGCTAAAAGACCTTAGCTTAAGTTCTTAGCTATTTAAGCGGATTTCTCTTTTAACTTAGCGAGCGCTATAAAGCTTATAGTATATCCGCCTTTACTAAGCGGTCTAAGAACGTAACTCTCGGCCCTCGCGAGCCCTTAATAGATAGCTAAGGCGTCCTAAACTATCCTTTAAGTACGTATAAGGTATAGCTAGTTAGCCCTCGCTTTTTTATAGGTTAAACCTATTTCTTTCGCGTTAATAAGTGCTTTTAAGATCCTTAAGTATATTTTACTTATAGCTAAGAAAGAATTTCCTTATATTTATAAATCTATTTATTAATATCCTCGTTTCTTACTAAACGTTATAAGGATTCTTAAAAGTAAATATTTAGCTTTTAGTAGATTACTATAATTAAGTAGTTTAGCTAGTAAAGCGCGGCCTTAGCTTTATATCGTAAGCGCGATATTTAAGACTTAAAGTTAGATCTTACTATTATATCTTTAATAGTAAAGTGCTTTTTATTAAGTGCTTATATCGCTATATTTAAGCGGATTTTAAACTATTTTTATAAGGCGGAGATTTATTAGCTTAGTTTAATACTAAGCTCGCTAAGTTCTTCTTATTATTGTTTTAAGAGGTCCTTAAAATACTATTTTACTATACTTCTTTAAAGAAAGGAGGGCAATTAAATAGCTAATTTATCTATATAGGCCTCGCCTTTATTAGCGTTTTAGCGGATAAAGTCGATAAAACAGTTTACTTCTTAAAATATACTAGCTTTATCGTCTTCTTAGACTTTATCGAAAGATACTTTTAAAAGTCTTAATAAGTTAAATCTCCTTATATCCTTAGCTTATAGTTAAGGTTTTTCTTAAGGCTTAATAAGCGCGTCTTTTTTTCTTAGTGCTTAAAAGAGATTAAGGAATTATTCGTTCGATATTACTATTATTTTTACTAAGGAGATAAAAGCTATACTTAGTCTTAGTATCTATATGCTTAATATAGATAAGTTTAGCTTATTAAGGGTATTGCTTACCGCGTCTTTTTCGCTTATTATTAAGGTCTTAGTTTTAATACTCTCGCTAAGCGCTTAACTTTCTATCTTATACGCGTCTTAAAATCCGGTATACTATAAGGCCCTTAGTATAAAAGGCTTATTCTTATTAATTAAGAGTCCCGAAAATGCTTTAGTTAACGCGGCTATAGCGGATAAGGCTAAACGGTAATACTAAACTAAGAAACTACTAAGTATCCTTTAAAGCGGATTTCCGGTTAAGGCCTTTAAGCTAAACTTTATTAGCAATACGTAGTAAAAATATCCGCTAAGCTTATCGTCTTAAAGAAAAAGTAACTTTATTATAAGCTTAATCCGGAGGGTATTTAATAAGTAAGGAGCTAAATAGTTTTAAGGTTAGCTTATCCTTACTTCTTCTATTTAAAGGATAATCGATTTATTTAAGTAATACTAAATTTAGTTTACTTAGTTATATAAGTTTTATTGTTTTATAGTTTATTTTTTATTAGTATTTTAAAAGCGGATTACCTTTTAAAGGGTAGTAGTCTTAACTTAGTTAAGCGGGACTTATTTTATATCCTATTTAGCTTTATAAGCTATTATAGTATAGTACCTTAAAAAAGGGTAAAGGAGATTATTAAACCGGTATACTTAGTAAGCCGCGGTCTTTTTTAATTTTATAGCTTACTTATCTTAAAGTTTTATTATAAGCGCGTTAAGGAAAAGGTGCTTATTATTAAGGTTAGACTTAAAGGCTAATAAGAGCTTCTTACTAAAGAAAATATCGTTTAGTATCTAACTTCTTATAGGATAAGTACTTAATCGTGCGATATAATTACTTTTAGCTTAGTAGATATTTAAGGGATTTCCGTTTAAATAAGTAGGAATTGCTACTATTTACTACGCTTTATAGCGTAAGGATAAGGGGATAAGGCGCGGACTAATTACCGCTAGTTAAGGCCGGTACTACGGAAGAATTACCGCTAATCGGGGCTAGTACTACGGACTAATTACTGCTAGTTAGGCCGGTATAATAAACTAATTACTATATATAAATATATATAAAGTTTAGAAATAGTAAAAAGCTTATTTATTCTTTAAGGTATAGCTAGTTACTTTATACTTAGTTTTTTAAGCTAATTTTTAAGGTCTTTAACTATACTATCTATAATGCGTAGATAAACTATAAATATCTTTATAGAATCGCTTAATAAACTAAGTATAAGCCCGGTTAAAAACACTATAAACTATAATTAAGGAAATCCCTTAAATATCCTTAAATATCCCTTAAAAATCGCGGTAAGGTTTATCTTATATCTTTTAAGGTGCTTCTTTAATTAAAAATAGGTCGAACTATAATTAAGATATCCCGTGGAAATCTTTAAATATCCCTTAAAAATACTAGCGGAATCCGCTTAATAGTTTCTATAGTATCTTTTATAGTTTAAGATATTATAAACTATAGTTTAATATCGTAACTTATAGTTAAGTAGGCTCTTAACTTTTTATAGTAGTATTTTAGAGACTTTAGCGGGGTCCGCTTAGTAATATTAGTTATATTTCCTTAGGCGAGCCTTTATAGTACGTACTTTAGGCGTTTCCGTTACGGGGTTTTATAAGGCTTCCTTAAGATTAAAGTAAGGAGTCCGGGCGTAGCCGTTTAAATTCTATAATAAAGTCCTTTTAAGGGGCTAAGGACGGGCTTAATATATAGCAAAAGCCGCTTTTTAGCTTACTTTAAAAGAAAAAGAGGCCTTCGCAATTTTAACTAAGAAACTTACTAAGCCTTAAACAATTTACTACTTCGACCCCGCTTAATAACTATTTATCTAGATCGATATATCCTAAGAATACGGAGTAGCGGCTATAGCCTTTTACTTAAAAGAAGGTATAGAATAAGATAGAAAGACGCTACTAGCCCGGACTAAGGTCTAGCTTATTTTTTACTTAAGCCGCGCTCTTTAAAGCGGAGAACCTTAATATTAGCCTATAAAACCTAAAGTAGCCGGTTTAATATAAGCAGTATATAAGTTATATATTATAATACTATCTATAAGAACGCTATAAGTAGTTATCTTTACCGACTATATAAGTACCTATAAAATTATATATTAAAAATCCTTCTTCTTTATTAGTATAAAATCTAATAATAAGCTAGTCTTTATATCTTAATACTTAAGCTAATTCCCGCTTAAGGTATACTATATCCTAAGCGTTAAAAACGTCGTGCCGGACGCGCTTTTACGTTTACTATACTAAAATAATAAGCCGGTATCCTTAAACTAAGAAAGGAAATTAAAATATATTTAAAAAGACGAGATAATAGACCGCGTATTCCTTTACGCGGAAGTATTAATCGAATTACCGCTTTACTAAAAAATAATCGATAGATATATAGAGGATATATAGTAAGTAAAAATTATAGCGTAGCTTAGCGATAAGGATAGTATCCTTAAACTCTTATTCCTTTAGTTATAAGGGTTACTATACTTTATAGAGAATAATAAACGCTAAAGACTATATATCCTTAAGACCTATACTAAGAAGATCGTTAAAAACGCTTACGCTAAATATTTTTATACCGGCCGCACTTATATATAGTAAGATTTATTTAAAAGCTTCTCGATCTTATAGCTTAGTAAATATATAAATAAGGTCGTAAATAGCTATAATGCTTATTATTATAACTAAACTAATTAAAGTAAGATGCTAAGGTAGCTTATCTTTATTTAAAGCTTACCGGTTTTATATTATATAATAGTAATAGACTTTATTACTAAGCTCTTAGTAGTTTTAGCTAAATAATCTTTATAAAAAGGCCTTATAAAGAACTTCTTTAATACCTTACTAACTATAACTAATAAATTCTTAAAAATATATCCTCTTATCTTAAGCAATAACTAGTTTATAGCGAAAGACTAAGTATAAGCGTTATATACTAAACTACCCCGTATTAATTAAGGGATTTTAAAAAGGATAATCTTTAACTAAGACGTAAAGTTTACTTTAGCATTTTAATAGACCTTATAGCAAGCCTTTAAATCGAAGCTTTTTATATTTACTACTTAATACCCTTAAACTAACGGCCTATTAAAAAGGCGAAACTAAACTATAGAAATCGCGCTACGATTCTTTACTACTAATTTCCTAGACTTATACTAAACTAATATACTAATCGCCTTTTAGTTTAGCCTTAATAATTCCTTCTCCTTAGTAATTTACGCGGCTTTTAATAAGCTTATTATAAGGATAAGAATAAATAACGGCCTCCGGTTTTTTAATAACTACTTATACTTATAAAACTAAGAAGTCTTATAAAGAAAAGCTAAGTTAGCTATTACTTATACTTAAGCTGCTATAAAGAATAAATATAATAAGAAATACCGCCCGCTAGAATTTAAGCCCGGCGATTAAGTTTAGCTATAGCTTAGTAAAGGCTATTATATCGCAGACGGTAAACTAATAAAGCTTAAAAAAAGACGCACTAAGCTATTTAAAGTTACTGCTAAAGTAAGATAGCTTATATACTAACTAAATATAAAAAGGTCCCTTAATATTTATCTAGTTATTTTAGTAATATAACTACGCTTAGTAAATAAGCTAGCTATATACTTAAGATTAATTTAAGATAAAGGGATACTTTACTTAAATAAGTAAAAAGTAAAACGAATCTTATAAAGCTATATAATAAAAAAAGGCGGCGGAAAGCTAAGAAAGGAGTTCTTTATAGCCTAAAAAGGCTAGCTAAGTAGCTATAACTTATAGGTAAACGAAAAAGCGGTCTTTTTATTAAAGATTATAAAAGCCTTTAAAAAAGCATAAAAAGAGTTAGCTACTTAAGTAGTTTAAATAAGAGTATAACGCGCGGCCTTTATAACTTAATATAAAACTCTTTAACTAAGAGAATTAAGCGGTTAAGCTTAAGTATAAGACTTAAAGGCTACTATAAGTTATAAGAAACTATAACTTACTATACTTAAGGTAATTAGTTATTTTAATAATAATATACCGCTATTTACCTTAAGTAATAAGGCCTTTTTAGCTTTATAGTATACTTATTTAAATTCTCTTTACTACCCGCCCTTTTTTTTTTTTTTCTATAACTATATTTCCCTTTACCGCTAGCTATAGCCCGCTATACCTCGCTTACTCTTATATATATAACTTTTTTTACCTTAAGCCTATAATCCTTATACTCCTATTTTAAGTCCCTTTATTATTTAACGTTTTTTACAGCTAAGACTAGCTATTCTATAACTACTTTTTTAGCTTACTCTCTTATAAGCCCTTATACTTTAAATACGAAAGATATAAGTAAGCGCTTAAGCTTTATAAAAACGAGGTAGCTATCTTTTATAGCCTTAAGTCCTTTAATAAGAGTTAATACCTTTAGGTTTAAGATTTTATATAAACCTATACCGTCTTTTATAGCCGCGCTTAAGCTAATAGATTTAACTTAAACTATAGCACTATAAAGGACGGCTTATACTACCCTCTTTAAATACTTAACTTAAACGACTCGCCTCTTAGCTTTATGCTATAGCGTAGTTTAAATAGCCGGTTTTGCGGTAACTTAGCTATACCTCCCGCTTAGCTCTTACTATTTAAAAGCCCCCGCCGCCTATATATTTTTTAAAGTATAGCCGGAAATCTTTATTAGTAGAATAACTAGCTAACCCTTAACGCCCTTAAGTTAGCTAACCTCGCTATAGTCTTAAGATTTATAGTAGCTACTATAGCTAGCGGGAACCCGCTTTAGCTAAACGATTAAAACGATATTTATATTATCTTTAACTATATATTTAAGGCCTAGCTTAACTAGTTTATAGCTAGGTTTATAGCAGCGTCTTAAGCTACTATAGCTAAAACCTTATCTCGCTTCGCACGCGGTTTAGCTTTTACTATAAAATCCTCTTTTTAGCTTATAGCCGCTATAAGCCTTAAGGACTTATTTAGCCCCGCTTAGTAAACGCTTTTTCCGCCCGCCGCTATGCTTAGCCCGGCTATATAAAGGCGTATAAGCGCTTTATTATAGTCTATCCGCCGTCTTTCCTTAACTAAAGGAGATAGTAATAACTAGCTTAGCGATATATTCCGCTGCTTAATCTTATAAAAGCCGCTAATAATAACTAATACGATCCTTAATAGGCCTAGCTTTATAGGCCTATATTCCGGCAATAAGATTATAATAATTAGGAGTTTCCGCCTAGCTATAAACTACGCTAAGTTCTACTTATAGGCCCGCGAAGAGTTTAAACGCAACTTAACTTTAACTTAAGCAATAAAATTCCTAGGCTTCGATATCCGCCTTATTAGCTATATTAACTATACGCTTTATATTCTCGCTTTTAAGGCCCCCTTTATAAAGAGGTTCTTTAAGACTATTAAGCACGTTTAAAACTTTAAGAGCGAGAAGTTAAGCACTAAGGCTATTAAAGACCTTATTACCCGCTTTTAAGCGGGAATATAGATATTTAATACCTTAATACTAACTATATTTATTAATATTAGTAAGACGGCCTATCTTTACCTTAATACCTTCTTAGTAGCTAGACGCGCGTTAGTTAGTAAAAAGGCATAAGTAGTAATACCGCGTAAGAAGGATAATAGGTTAAAAAGCTTAGTAACGGAAAGCGGGGGATAACTATAATAGCGGCAGTAAGTAAGATATAATATCTTACTTATAAGCGGCCTATAAAGCTAGTAAGTAAAACGGGAAATTTAGCGAAGTATTAAAAACGGTATAAAAAAAAAAGTAAGATAATAATATAAGATAAGGTCTAAATAAAGCTAGTCTCTTATAATATATCCCGCCGGAGAATTTAAGTATTCCTTAGCGCGGAGACTCCTTACTACTTAATAAGGGCTTAAATATACGCCTTAAAAGAAAGTCGGAAAACTTTACTATAAGTTTTAGCTAAACGCGCTAATCGCTTTAATAAAAATAAAGATATACGACTAAATATAAAGTAAGGATTTATAATAAAAGCCGCTTACTAACTATCTTAAGCTACTTAGCTACTATTAGCCGGATAGGCAGAAAAAACTATTAAAAGGATAAGGATAGCGCACTATTAATATAGTATAAAGACGCTACTATAAAGCTACTACTTAGCGCCCCTTTTACTTTATTCTTACTTTAAACTAATAAAGATATTAGCTTTTCTTTTTTACTTTAGGGAGTTATTATAAAATTTAAACGGCTATGCTTAAACTCCTTACTTTACTCTTAAAGAAGCCTTACGGAACCTTATAATAAGAACGCTTAAAGCACGTACTACGAAGGCTCGCTTAAAGAGATATAACGAATATTACTAGTTAGACCTCGCTAAAGTCTCTAAGATATTATTATAAAGGGTTAAGAGCCTACTTAACTATAGTTTATAACGTCTAACTATATTTTATAATATCTTTAACTATAAAAGATACTATAAAAACTACTAAGCGGATTCCGCTAGTATTTTTAAAGGATATTTAAGGATTTCCGCAGGATATCTTAACTATAGTTTACCCTATTTTTAACTATAAAAGCACCTTAAAAGATATAGGATAAACCTTACCGCGATTTGTAAGGGATATTTAAGGATATTTAAGGGATTTCCCTAACTATAGTTTATAGTGTTTTTAACTAGGCTTATACTTAGTTTATTAAGTGATTTTATAAGGATATTTATAGTTTATCTACGTACTATAGATAGTATAGTTAAAGACCTTTAAAATTAGCTTAAAGAACTAAGTATAAAGTAGCTAGCTATGCTTTTAAGAATAGATAAGCTTTTTACTATTTCTAAACCCTTATATACGTTTACGTATAGTAATTAGTCCGTTATACTAGCTTAACTAGTAGTAATTAGTCCGTAGTACTAGCCTTAACTAGCGGTAATTAGTTTATAGTACCGGCTTTAACCGGTAGTAATTAGTCCGCACTTTATCCCCTTATCCTTACGCTATAAGGCGTAGTATATTATTAGTACTATTAGTATTATTAGTATTATTAGTATTATTAGTATTATTAGTATTATTAGTATTATTAGTATTATTAGTATTATTAGTATTATTAGTATTATTAGTATTATTAGTATTATTATTACTACTATTATAATTATTACTAGTATTATTATTACTAGTATTAATATTAGTATTGTTATTAGTATTATTATTCTTAGTATTGTAGTTTTTCGGCAGCCTATTTAAGAAAGGCATATTATTAAACTTAGTATACTCTTCTTTATTTAAGAAGTTAATTTTTAGTATAGTTATATCTTTAAAAATTATGCCTTTTCGTTTAAAAAAGTTATATATTTTAAAGGCGGTGTCTTTATAGCTTAATATTCCTTCTTTATAAGCTCTAAGCTTTAATATATTATTAAGGGTTTAATTTCTATAAAATATAGTGCTTCTAAATACCTTTATTTTATATAAGTCCTTTAAACCTAAGGCTATATTACCTTTCTTTTTTATAGGAAATAAAAAGCTTTAAGTAAAATAAGGGGACTTATTATAAATATATATAGCTGCTAAAATAGCCTTACTCTTTAGGTATTTTTTATAAGTTTAAGGTAAAAAGCATTGCTTAAAACTTTATTAAGTATAGTCCTCTTCATTCCTTCTATTTTATTGTTAGAATAGGAGGTATATATAGGGCTTTAAGTATATATAAGACCGTTTTTTAAGTAATATAGTTTTATATTATATATAAATTCTCTAGTATTATCTAAGAAAACCTTTTTTATAGTAGTCTTATATATATTCTTTTTTAATTCCTACTTATATTCTAAGACTTTAAGTAGATATTCCGCCTTTATTTTCATAAGACATATTCTTATATATTTAGTAGTAGCATTAAAAAAGGACATAAAAGATTTATCTTTATTATAAGTAGAGGTTTTAATAGGACTCTTAATATTAATATGTGTTTTATTTAGAAAAACGTATTTTCTTTTTAAAGAAGGTTTTTTCTTTTTATCTATTTATTTAGCTTTTATATAAGGTTTATACTGTTTTATCGTTATTATATTATCTTTTTTTATAATAATAATTAAATACCTTTCTCCTAGGTATTTATATAAGAATTTAAAATTTCTATATCTTAGGTTTTTATACTAAAAAAGTATATCTATAGTCTCTCTTTATTTATAAACGTATTAGTCTTATTTATAAAGGTATAATCTATAAGTATATTGTTTATAAAAGTATTTATAAAGGTATTGTCTATAAGTATATTATTTATAGAGGTATTTATAAAGGTATTGTTTATAGGTATATTGTTTATAGAAGTATTTATAAAGGTATTATCTATAAAGCCTGTTATATTCTAGATTTTATTATTAATTTTAAAGCGAGTATTTATAATTATAAGAATATAATATAAGCTATTATTAATTAAGCATTATATAAGTAGATTTGCCTTTTTATCTAAAGGAGTTATACTATCTTAACTAGTAAAAGCAAAGGTATTATAAAGAGATAATTAGTTTATTATATTTCTACTAATTTAGGGTATATAAAATTAGTTTCTTAATATATAGCGTATATTACTATTAGCAAATTTAAAATGTAAATTCTCTGCACTTTTAACTATAATAAAAGGCGCTTTTCCCAAGGTAACGATTATATATATATCTTTATAAGAAAACAGAAGTCATTTATTATATACTATATACTTAAAAGCTCTTATATTAAAAACAAATCTATGTATATTCTCTCTTTTTGTTTTTAGAATATTTCTATCCACTTTAGAAATAACTTAAGAAATAAAAGAAAAAAGAGGCTTTTAAGATCTTAGAATATTTCTTATATTAGCTTTCCGTTTTTCTTTTAAAGAGGTATATAAAAGAGGTAAATATAAAAGAGGTATAGAAGGTATAAAGGGTATAAAGGGTATAAAGAGTATAAAGGGTATAAAGAGTATAAAGAGAATAAAAATAATAAATAGTATAAAGGTTATAAAAAGAAGGTTATTTACTTAAGCTAAGGAATTATAAATACAAAGTATTTATTTAGAGAGAAAGGACCTTTTAAAGGGGGAAACTTATTTCTTTTTCGGCTTTTTATTACTAATTTTCTAGTAATTAAAACTCTCTCTCGAAAAGAGTCTCTTAAGAAAGGTATAAGCATAAAACGCTTATTATTCTTATTCGAATAGTCTTAAGTAAGTCTAATAAAAAATGGCCTTTTAAAAGAATATATAAAAGAAGCTTTAAGTTTAAAACCTACTGCTTCTTCCTTCTTTTTATTTTCCTTTAGCTAAAAGCAGTCTTTTATAGTATAGCTATCTTTCTTATAAATTTTATAAAGGGCGGGCTTTTTACTATATAAAAAGAATAGCTAATTAAAAAAGGATCCTTTTAAAGCTTTAATCCTTTTAAACTTAATAATTAAAGAGGAAAAAGTAATTCTAAAGTATAAGCTTATGCGTTATCTTAAAGAGCTTAAGAAATATTAGTTATAAAGCTAAAATAGGAGCTATTTTAGTATTTTAAAATCTAAGTAATAATTACTACTTTAAAGATTTTAATTTCTTAGGGATTCAGCTTATTAAAAAGCTCTTTTGTTTTATTAGGATATACCTCGATTAAAGTATAGGTTTTAAAGATAATATTAAATAATTCTTTTATAAGAAGAAAATTTAAAGTAAAATTCACTAAGTTATAAAGAGGTTTTAAAGCTTCTTAAGCTAACTTTATAGTCGTATAGTATTTTATCTAAGAAAGAGGGCTATCTTTAACTATTTAACGTATTAAAGTAAGGATTTCCGCGGATTTAGTATATAGATTATAAGAAACGGGTCTAGTAGCTTTTTCTTAGATAAAAACGGATTTTATTTAAAGCAACTAAGAGGAAGAATTCGAAGAACCTTTTAGCTTATTAAATTAGTAGCTATTTCTATTAGCTATATTTAATATTGATTTTTCCGAGAGGTACTTTAATATTAAAAGTAATTAGAAAAATAAGTAAGAAGGTCTTAAGGAGATATTAGTTAAAAGATATAATAATAAGGTCCGAAACATATAAAGAAAATCTTATTAAAAAACCGTTCTTTGTTGCGTAGGATAAGAATTTCGAAGGGTTTATCTATTTATTAAAATCCTAGTAGCCGATTAAAAGTCGAGGAGTATTAAGAAAAGGAGGAAAAGAGGGTGGAGGACTTTTTATAAAGTAAGCGGATAAATAAGGTAAAAGTTCTACTAAAGAGCGCATGCTACCTTTCGTAAAGAAAGATTTTAAGGGGATTTTTATCGCTTGATATAGTCCTAAAAATACGGTTATAAAACAAAAGGTATAGAAAAAAGAGGAGGGAAATTTATAAACTAAGTCCGATAAAATATTAGCTAAATTTCTGTGAAAGAACGCTTAGTTAGCGTAATAGCGGTAAAAGCGGGGAAATCATTTACTAGAATTTCCTAATTACGTTATAGTTGAAAAAACGTTAGCAAGAGTTAAAGGTAAGTCCGGCTTAAAACGAAGCCGGGCTTATAACTAATTAAGAAGTAAAATAAGCGTAGGAGAAAGTAAGTAAGTAGCTATAAGTAAGGGGATTGATTATAAGAGTATAGAAAGTATACGAAAAGGTAAAAAAATAAAGAAGATATATATATATATATATAATATTAATAATCTAACTAAAGTAAAAAGAGTATTAAGGCCTCTTATTATAAATAATTCTAAAGCTATAAGTAACCTTAGTAACTAAGGGAAAGGTCCTTTATTAAGCATAAACTAGTATAATAAGCCTACGGATAAATAGAAGCTTATGTTATCTTAGTAAGCCCGGGGATTAATTCTATAAGGAATATAAAGTAGCGTAGTAATATAGCGTAAATCCTAAAAATCCCGCTTATAGTCTTTATATATACCTTATCCTTCTTTACTTATATCTTACTTATATATTTGTTATATAAGGCAAAAGAATATTTACGTATAATATGTAGAATTATATAGCGGATTTAAGATCTATTTTAGCGCATTTATATTATGCCTTATTAATACTATACTAGGCTTATAAGCTACGGGAGAATTTATTTTACTTCTTTATAAGAGGAGACCTTCTATGTTCCCATAAGTATAGCGAAGGAAATAACTAAATAAAATTCAGACTTAAGAAAAAAAGAACTTTAATATAACGTTAAGCACTAAAAGAGAAAAAGAAATAGTAAACAGCTTAAAGGTTAATAAAAAAGCACTTTATGCTAAACTTAGTACTACTTAAGGTTAATATTAATAAAAGAAAAGAGCTTAATATACTTATAGATTTAAACTATTACTATTATACTATAATAAGTTAAGAAGTAGCGATAAAGCTATAAATACCCTTTATAGATAAAATAAAAAAGCGATTATAGCTTTTTTTAAAAGATATATTAACGCTTAAAATAAAGTGAATTATTATATTTAAAGTAAATATAAATAAGCACTTTAAATAAACGTTCGCTTATATACTACTAAAGTTAAGCTATAATATATTCTTAAGGAGACTATAAATAAAGAAAAATAAGGTAATTTATAACGCTAAGGGGGATTAAATTTAGTATAAGAAAGTAGGGATTTCAATTAGCCTTTAAGGGTTAAAGAAGGCTATAAAAATTATAAATATCTAAGAAGTAAAGCTAATAAGCGCCTAAATCTTCGTAGCGGAGTATTGCTAAAAATAGGCTTAAAAAACACTAAAAGCGGCAATAAGGGCTAAATATTAAAGTATTTATAATAAAAAGAATATAAAAAGGGCCTTTTAGCTAAAAACGCTTATTAACCTAGCGGACTATATCCTAGCTTAAGTACTATAAGCTTACTTAGATCTCTTTATACTTATAAAAGCGCTTAAGTAGCCCCCGTTTTAATAAAGCGTAACTATAAGATTTATTTTACTTTAAATAAAAATAGAAAGAAGCTATTACTATTATAAGGGCTATTATATAATATATTAAAAAAAGAGCTCCTTATTCTTTAAAAGACTTCAAACGAGTTATTAAAGGTAAACCTTATGTGCTTAAGTAGCTTATTAGCTATAGTACTAAGATTACTTATAAAGAAGTTTAATAGCTACCTATACCTTTATTATAACTACTAAGCCTTAAATATAATTATAAAGAGGGATTAATACGTATTACTGTTAATTATAAAAACGCTAAAGATATTAATAAAGGTATATTAATTTATAAAACTTAATATTATTATAGCGTTTTAAAAGATTAAAATCGCAAAGAGCTATAAGTTTAAGATAGCTTTTAAGATAAGTTTTAGCTTATTTAAGTAGTAAGTATACTTATTTAGCCTAATAAAACCCTAGCTACTTTTAAATACTATATTAAGTAAGTTTTTAAAAACTACTTTTATAAATTTATTATAGCGTATATAAATAATATACTATTTTACTAGTTATAGTCGCTTTTTAACTACTAAGAAAAGGTAATAAAAGTGCTTAAAGAGCTATAAAAAGAAAGCTTTATATTAAACCTATAAAAATACGACTTTATAATAAAAAAAGTAAAGTGCTTAGGTTTTATTATATAGCTTAAGCGTAAAGTTTAATACAACTTAAAGAAGATTTAAACAATTTTAATATAGTAAGTACTAAGAAATATAAAGGGCGTTTAAAGTTTCCTTAAGTTTATAAATTGATATTATACTTTTATCCTTCTTTATGCTAAAGCGTTATAAGATTTAAATCACTTTTATAAAAAGGTATAACCTTCTTATAAACTAATAAGCACTAAGGTATATTTAAGTTTATTTAAAAGGTATTTTATAAAATATTAATATTATTATTATATAACCTTAAGAGAAAAATATACCTAAAAGCGGATTACTTTAAATATATAATAAGCGGTATACTAATATAAGTAAGGCTAAATAAGATATAATACTTAGTAAGTTTTTTTAAAATAGCTTAACGTAGTAAAGTATAATTATCTAATTTATAATAAGAAGCTACTTATAATTATAAGATATTTAAACTTTTAAAAAGTAAAGTTATATAATATGCTAATATTTATAGTGCTAATAAGCTATTAAAACTTAAAGTACTTTATAGTAAAGAAGAAGTTTAATAAAAAGTAAAGTAAATAAGCGATAAAGCTCGCTTTAAATAACTTTATACTAAAGTACTACTTAAGGAGGTAAATAGTAATACTTAATATATTATCGCGCTATAACTAAGATAAGCCGGCGGGTATATTTAATAAAAAGAAAAGAAGATATATAGTTTAATTAATCCTAAATAGCGCGTAATAAATAAGATATTAAGTTCTTTTAAGCAGTAAGTATATAAATCTTTTCTAACGATTAATATAAAAGGAGTATATAAAGGAGCTAATTCTCCTTATATAAATTACTCTGTTACTAAATGCCTTAAATAGGCCTTCTTTACGTTTAAAAGTTATAAGCCCGGATCCTTTTTACTTTTTATAAGAGAAAGATTAGTTGTTACGTTACCTTTATTTTATTTACGCCCCTGCTAGTTAATTACGCACTTTAGGAGTAAAAAACGCTCTTTTAACGGAAAATTACTTATAGAAGCACCTTTATTTACGCCGCTTTATTTACCTTTTCCCTATTTATTAAAATAATAATTAAGGAGCAAATAGGTGCAGAAGAGAGCAGGCTTGTAGCTACGAGTGAGGGGATCACAGAGATGCAAAGAGTGTGCGAAAAGGTGAAGAAATGGGTGAGATGTGTATGTATAAGGTTGATAATCTATCTAAGGTAAAGGGGGGACTAAGGCTTCCTTATATAGACAATTCC
>JAPEBW010001272.1:0-27331 GCA_027405785.1 Ophiocordyceps robertsii | reverse complement strand
TATTTTATAAGAATAAGCTATTCCTTACCTTAAAGACTAAGAAAATAGTTATAACGGATTTTTATTCGCACTTATTATATAGATATTAAGGTATTATAAAAACCTATAATAGAATTAAAAACTATTATAATATTTATAACCTCCGTAAACGATTTTAAGGAGTTATTAAGTTATGTAAAGTATATAATAAAAGCAAGGATATATAATATAAGCCTTATAGTAACTTAATTCCTTTAAAAGTTCTTTTAAGACCTTAAGACTTTATAGCCTTAGACTTTATTATAAAACTACTAAAGTCTATAGATCTTATAACTAGTATAAAATACGATTTTTATTTAGTTATAGTTAATCATTTTATAAAGTACGGCTATTTTATTTTAACGTATAAAGCTATAGACGTAGAAAAGTTATCTTATACTTTTATAAGATATATTATAGCTAATTAAGGACTTTTAAGTTCGATTATTTTAAATAAGGATTAGAAATTTATTTCGAATTTTTAATAAGGCTTAACGCGAGCTTAAGGTATATAGCATAGATTATCTACTGCTTTTTACCTTATTATAGACGGAATAATAAAACGATTAAATTAAACGCTTAAGCAATACCTTAAAAGCTATGTAAATTATTAGTAGGATATTAGCTTTTTAAATTGCTTATAGTATAGTTAGCGTATAATACCTTTTATTTTAAACCTATTAAGAATACTTTAGTATTCGCGAATTATAGCTTTATACTTAAAGCTTATAAGTCTTCTTTACCGAAAGAAGTTATAGCCGAAAAAGCTATATTAAACTCTAAGCAGTTAATAAGCTTATACGGATTTATAAAATTAGAATTAAAATATATTGCTAAGAAAATGTCGTATTATTACGATAAAAAATAGTCTTTAAAACCTTCTTTATTTAAAGGCATTAAAGTATATCTTTTAATAAAGAATCTTAAGACTAATAGACTTAATAAGTCTTTAAATTATAAAAAGATAGGACCTTTTAAAGTTTTAAAGAAAATATAAAAAAGTTAATTATAAGTTAGAACTTTTAACTAGTTTACTTATATACTTTATTTTTTATATCTTTTTACTAAAGCCGACTTTACGGAATGCTAAAGTAGTAAGAAAGCTAAACTTAAAGAGAGTTAAAGAGAGTAAATATATAAAAAAGGCTATACTCGCTAAGAAAATAAAAAATTAAGAACACTTTTATTTAGTAAAGTAAAAAGACTATCTTAGTTTAGATAATACTTAAGAACCTATAAAGCACTTAAGAAATGCTTTAAGAAAGGGTAAGAATTTTAATTAATAAAACCTTTAAGAAGAAGTATTAGCTTTTTTAAGCTAGGATTTTTTTACTATTTTTAATAGTAAAAGTAAAAAGAAACTTATATATTAGATTTTTAGAGAAAGATCTATAAAGATAAAAGATTAAGATTTTCTTTAAAGAACTCTTAAGGTTACTCTTTTTAAAGTAGGATTTCTTTAATAATTTAGATAGTTTCTTAAAGGTTAAGAAGAACTTATAAGAAAAGAACGTTTATCTTTCTAAGTTTAAAAAGACCTTTAAGAGGGGAATATATAATAAAAACCTTATTCCGTTAGTAATCTTAAGTACTAAGAAGTACTAATATTTAGTAAAGTAGATATCGCTAAATATAAAGGAGTAACTAGTAAAGTAAATACCGCTAGTTATAAGTTATAACTATTAAAGTTAATATTAGTAGTTATAAGGAGAAACGATATAGCTTAATAGTTAAATACGGCTAGTATTAGCTATAAGCGGTATAGGCTAAACGCGCTTATATTCGGCTTAAGCTAGCTTTACTTAGTAATAGGATTCGTATTATAAAGATTAACTAATACTTTATATAATCGACCGATACCTTATATAAAGCTAAAGTAAGAGGCCTTACTTTAAAAGAGGATAGAATCTTATAAAAGGTTTTAAGATAAAGATATTTAGTCTTATAAGCTAGTTATAAGTAATAAAGCGTATATTACTTATAACTAGTAATAAAGATAGCGCAAGCTATTTTTATTAGCTTAAGAAGTAGTTTAATAACCTTATAAGTTATACAAGGTATAAGTTATAGCTTAATATATAAAGGTATATAAAAGCATATAAAAGCATATAAAAGGGGAATCTTTTAATAGCCTTAAAAAAGTATAAAAGGAGGTCTTCGCTCTTTTTTCGCTTAACTCCTTCTCTTTCCTTCTTTTTTTTTCTTTAGCTAGTTTTAACTTAAGAAATCCGCATAATAAGATACCCTTACCTTATTTAGTCTAATAGCTTATACTAAGTCTTCTTCTCCTTTTTTAGCTAGTAAATTTAAATTAGATAAATTATACGAAGCTACCTAGCGTATAAGAAACGCTAAGGGTTTTATAATACTTAGCTTTATAGGCCTATACTCCGGAAATAAAATTATAATAATTAAGAGTTTCCGCTTAGCTATAAACTACGCTAAGTTCTACCTATAAGCCCGCGAAAAGTCTAAACGCGACTTAACTTTAACCTAAGTAATAAAATTCCTAGGCTTTAATATCCGCTTTATTAGCCGCACTAACTACGCGCTTTATATTCTCGCCCTTAAGGCCCCCTTTATAAAGAGGTTTTTTAAGACTATTAAGCACGTTTAAAACCTTAAGAGCGAGGAGTTAAGCATTAAGGCTATTAAGAATCTTATTACTTGCTTTTAAGCGGGAATATAAATATTTAATACCCCGGTACTAACTATACCTATTAATATTAGCGGGATAGCTTACCCTTACCTTAATACCTTCTTTATAGCTAGACGCGCGTTAGTTAGCGGAAAGGCCTAAGTAATAGCGCCGCGTAAAAAGGATAATAGGTTAAAAAGCCTAAAAACGGAAAGCGGGGGATAACTATAATAGCGGTAGTAAGTAAGATATAATATCTCGCTTATAAGCGGCCTATAAAGCTAGTAAGTAATATACGAAATTTAGCAGAGGATTAAAAATAGCGTAAAAAGGTAAGTAAGATAATAATATAAAATAAGGCTTAAATAAAGCTAGTCTCTTATAACGTATCCCGCTAAGGAATTTAAGTATTCCTTAGCGCGGAGACTTTTTATTACTTAATAAGTGCTTAAACGCACGCCTTAAAGAAAAGTTAGAAAAATTTACTATAAGTTTTAGCTAAACGCGCTAATTGCCTTAATAAAGATAAAGATATATAACTAAGTAAGAGGTAAGGATTTATAATAAGAGCCGCTTATTAGCTATCTTAAGCTACTTAGCTACTATTAGCTAAGTAGGCCGAAAAAACTATCGAAAGGATAAGAATAACATACTATTAATATAGCGTAAAGACGTTATTATAAAGCTATTACTTAGCGCCCCCTTTACTTTATTCTTACTTTAAACTAATAAAGACGTTAGCTTTTCTTTCTTACTTAAGGGAGTTATTATAAAATCTTAACGGCTATACTTAAACTCCTTACTTTACTCTTAAAAAGCCTTATAAAACCCCGCGATAAAAACGCCCGGAGTATATACTATAAAAGCTCGCTTAAGGAGATAGAACGAATATTATTAATCGGACCCCGCTAAGGTTTTTAGGATATAACTATAAAGAGTTAAAAGCTAACTTAATTATAGTTTACGATATCTTTAACTATAAGAGATACTAGAAAAACTATTAAGCGGATTCCGCTAATATCTTTAAGGGATTTCTAAGGATTTCCGTAGGATATCTTAATTATAGTTCGACCCGTTTTTAATTATAAAAGCACCTTAAAAGATATAGGATAAACCTTACTACGATTTTTAAAGGATATTTAAGGATATTTAAGGGATTTCCTTAACTATAGTTTATAGTATTTTTAACTAGGCTTATACTTAGTTTATTAAGCGATTTTATAAGGATATATATAGTTTATCTACGCACTATAGATAGTATAGTTAAAGATCCTTAGAATTAGCTTAAAGAACTAAGTATAGAGTAGCTAGCTATGCCTTTAAGAATAAATAAGCTTTTTACTATTTTTAAACCCTTATATATGTTTATATATAGTAATTAGTTTATTATACTAGCTTAACTAGTAGTAATTAGTCTGTAGTACCGGCCTTAACTAGCGGTAATTAGTCCGTAGTACTAGCCTTAACTAGTAGTAATTAGTCCGCGCCTTATCCCCTTATCCTTATACTATAAAGCATAGTATTAAGGTTTATAATTATCCTTACTTTTTAGCCTTAACGGAGTATTAGTAGTTCTTTAAAATAGTTTATTGCTATAAAGCTTTTACAATCTTATATTATTATCTAAGCAAGCTTAAGGTTATTAAGGAAAAATATTATATTACGTCTTAATAGCGGCGCCCGGACTTATATAGATAAGGCGTAGCTAAAACTAGCTAAAATTATTATAGTAACTAAGATTACCTATCTATATATCGCTAGTCTTAGCCGGACTATCTTAACTTTAGCCTTAATCCTTTTATAGGCCCCGATCTATAAAACTAATATAAAGTTAATAAGGTCCCCTTAATAAAAAACTAAAAAGTCTTAGCTAAGTAATATATTAGCCGCTAAGCGTTTTACTATTAAAGCGCCGATCTTTACTTTTATAACTATAAGGCTACTATTTAACCTTTTTAGTATATACGCGGTAAATTCTACTTATTTAATAGTAGCTATTCTTCTTACTCCTTAAATAAGGATTTATTAAAAGGAGTTTATAGTTACGTTTTAAAAGGTCTTTACTAAGTCGGCTTAAATAAGGCTTTAGTTTGCCCCGGTATCTATATAGGCTTTAATGCTTATCTTAAGCCCTTCTTTTTTATAGACTAATAAGCGTATATAAGTAAATCGTAATAGCTTATTAAAGTTTAATAACTAAACGTTAAGGGAAGCTTTAACTATCTAAACGCTTTATAGCTTTTAAATAACTACTTACTATACTAAGCTACGTTTTTATATAGCAACGTCTTAGTTAAGGCTAAGGGGGTATTTATCTTTAATATATTAGTAAAGCTTATTTTTTAAAAAGAATACTTCGCCGTAAAATCCGCATACTTTATTAGCCTCTTATACTAAGTCTATTATAATTTAAATTACGGTTTTTTTTAAGCTTTTATCGGTATTTAACTAAGCTCTTTTTATATTATACTCTTTATCCTTTAAATAGTCGTTAGTCTTTATTATAGTTCTTTCTTTAATTATAAAGTATACCCGCTTTAGCTTTAGCGTTAGTAAGTATATAGTCTTAAAGGTTCTTTCTCTCTTAAGCTAAGGGACCTTAGCTTATATTCTTAGCTATTTAAGCGGGTTTTTCCCTTAACTTAGTATATGCTATAAGGCTTATAGTATATCCGCCCTTATTAAGCGGTTTAAAAACGTAACTCTTAGTCTTAGTAAGCCTTTAATAGATAGCTAAGGCGTCCCGCACTATTCTTTAAGTACGTATAAAGTATAGCTAATCGGCCCTCGCCTTTTTATAGGTTAAACTTATTTCTTTCGCGCTAGTAAGTACTTTTAAGATCCTTAAGTATATTTAACTTATAGCTAAGGAAGAATTTCCTTATATTTATTAATCTATTTATTAATATCCTTATTTCCTACTAAATATTATAAAGATTCTTATAAGTAAACGTTTAGCTTTTAGTAAATTACTATAGTTAAGTAGTCTAGTTAGTAAATGTTATAGCTTAGTAATAGTAAGGGGAAGATAGTCTATAAAGCAGGCCGTAAGGCCATAAGTAAGGTATAATAAAAACCCTATTCTGTTAGTAATCCTAAGTACTAAAAGTACTAATATTTAGTAAAGTAGATCCCGCTAAATATAAAGGAGTAACTAGTAAAGTAAATACCGCTAGTTATAAGTTATAACTATTAAAGTAGATACTAGTAGTTATAAAGAGAGATAATATAGCTTAATAGTTAAAGACGGCTAGTATTAGCTATAAGCAGTATAAGCTAAACGCGCTTATATTCGGCTTAGGTTAGCTTTAGCTAGTAACGGGATTTATATTATAAAGATTAACCGATGCCTTATATAATCGACCGATACCTCGTATAAAGCTAAGGCGGGAGGCCTTACTTTAAAAGAGAATAAAATCTTATAAAAGGTTTTAAGATAAAGATATTTAGTCTTATAAGCTAGTCGTAAGTAATAAAGCGTATATTACTTATAACTAGTAATAAAGATAGTATAAGCTATTTCTATTAGCCTAAGAAGTAGTTTAGTAACCTTATAAGTTATATAAGGTATAAGTTATAGTTTAATATATAAAAGCATATAAAAGCATATAAAAGCATATAAAAGTAAAACCTTTAAGTGGCTTTAAAAAAGTATAAAAGGAGGTCTTCGCTCCTCTTTCCCTTAACTCTTTTCCTTTCTTTCTTTCTTTTTCTTTAGCTAGTTTTAACTTAAGAAATCCGCATAATAAAATACCCTTACCTTATTTAGTTTAGTAGTTTATACTAAGTCTTCTTTATCCCTTTTAGCAAGTAAATTTAAATTAAATAAATTATATAAGACTACTTAGCATATAAAAAACACTAAGGGTTCCGTAATATAAAACTAGCTTACGAGAATCTTTATAATTAAATAGCTCCGATAAAGATTACTTAGTATTTTATACTTAGTAAGTTCTTTAAGTTATTTAATAAAGAAAAGGTATTTATTATAATTACGTTTATTTAATTATAATAAATAAAAGAAGAAATATCTACTTCCGCGACACTATAGCTAACTAGTTAGCCGTAGGCTAGTTCGAAGCAGTTAGAACTTTCTTACCCCCCTATAAGTTCTATAGATAGTAGTTCTATTTTAAAAATCAAAGCTCTTAAACTATATACTAAAGAATTAGCTAAGCTATAAGAGTTTATTACCTCTTTTAAAACTTATTTTTAGTTTTACCCTACTACGATAAATTAAGAAGTAGTAAAAGTTATATTTATATTTAGTTACCTATAAGGCCTAGCCGCAATATAGTTCGAACCAATTCTTAGGGACTATATAGATAATAGTCCTAAAGATAGGAATTCCGAGACGAGGAATATTTTTAAGAATTTTAATAACTTCGAAGAAGCTTTACGAAAAACGTTCGGAATTATAAATAAGCAACGATTAGCAAAGTATAAATTAAGAAGCCTTAAGTAAGTTATGTCTTTATCGGCTTACGTAGCTTAATTTTAATAGATAACTTCTAAGCTAAAATAAGAAGACGATGCCCTTATAGCTACGTTTTACGAAAGACTAAAGGAAGAAGTTAAAGACGAAATTTATCGCTTAGATAAGCTAGAGACGCTATTAAACTATATTAGTCTAGCGGTCCGGATAGACGATAAGCAGTATAAACGCCGGTAGTAAAGAAAACACCGTTTAACTCCTAGCGGGGTTATTAAGAAAAATAATAAAAAGCAAAAACGCGACTTAAGTTACGACGTAATAAACTTAGATACCCTCGAAGCGAGCCCGCTAAAGCCCGCTAAAAAAGCTATTTAATGCTTTAATTATACGAAGGAAGGCTATATCGCAAGAGACTATATTAAAAAGAGGAATTCCTTTAAAGAAAAGAATATACTTATTTATAAGAATAATGCCCTCTTAGCCTTTAATCCGCGATATATATTACTACTACTTTTAACCGAGGATACCGATATCGATATAAAGCTTGTTATACTAACCCTTAGTCCGTTTAAGACTAGTTCGCTTATAAAGGGTCTTTATAAAGAAGAACCTAAGATAAAGTTAAAAGCTAAAAGCTTAGATAGCTAGTAAAGAAATGCTTTTAAAACTAAGGATAATTATTAGCACGGAACTTCCTTATAGACTATTAATAAAGACGACGAAAACGCTCCTTATTTTAATACGAACGTTATACCTTTAAATATAGAAGATAATAGCTATAATCCCGAAAACCTTAACTTATAAAAAATAGTTAACGAGCCCTCTTTTAAGAAAAAAGATAACGACGGGCCTTACGCTCCTTTTATAAAATATCTTAATATAGTAATTACTATTAAGGATAAGGTATATAAGTAGTTATTTTAAACTAGATACTATAATAATAACTGCCCTATATACCTTTTAGATAAGTAAGGAAGCGGCTAGTTTCTTAAATTAATTAAAACTTATAATAAACCCGCTATAACGACTAAAGAACTTACTACCGATACTAAGGTTTTTATAGAAAACCTTAAGGAGGATATCGAAGCTAATAAAGAAGAACTTTCGTAAGAAAACATTGATAATCGACTTAAAATTAAATAACTTTTACTCTTTAAGTAGTATAACGAAACGACTATCGAAAACCTTTAAGATAGTAACCTAGCTTTAACGAATAAAATAATTAAGCTAAAGGAAGATTACGTATCTCTTTCTATATATATTACTAATTTAATTAAAGATAAAGACGATCTTAAAGAAAAGAATAATAAGCTAGCCGATAAGCTTAAGGAAGATACGGAATTCTTTAACCTAGCTATTAAAGATACGTTTAGACGATATAGTAAGTATTTCGAGACTAATTATAATCTTCGCAATAAGAATTATAATTTAGAAATACTACTATAAGCAAAAGAATTCTTAAATAAAATGCTTAAGAATTAGCTAAAAGCTAAGCAATAAGAGCTTAACGACTAAAAACGATAAAGAGAAATTAATTATATTAAAGGTGTTAATATTATTAGTAAAGCAGTTAAGAACTATAAAGCTAATAGGAATTTAGTTTCTAAAGCTTATAAAGAGCTTAGTTACTTAAATAAACTAGTTCTATAAAAAGAATTAAGATTTACTAAGAAGTTAATAAATAAGGTAAAAAACTAACAAGCTTAAGAATAATAAGGCTATTTCTTAGTAAATAAAACTTACTTACTATTATAAAGTAAGTAAAGGCTAGTATATAGGTGCCGTCTATAGTATTATAATAACAAGCTATAAAGAGCCTGCTTATATATAGCGGGTCTGTGGCTATATATATAGACCTAGCCCTCCTTATATAATAAGGCTTAAGCTATAGCCTAAGTCTTTATAACCTTATAAGTTAAAGACTTTAATATAATACCTTCGCTCTTTATACCGCGCTATATAGTTCGGAGGTATTATAAGGGGCTACTAGCTATTATAAAGCGCTGCCCGGTCCGCGGCCTAGCAGGCGCTAAACCCGCGTTATAGTAAGTAAGGCCGCATAATAGCGGGTTTAATAGCCTTACCCGCCGCCGCCGGCCGCTCTTAATTAAGCGGCCACTTATTAAAAGGCCCGTCCGCTTATTAAGCGGGCACCTTATCCGCCTTAAATAGCCTAGTAGCGTATTAAGCGGCCTAGGTATTCCGCGCCTTAAGTTAAGGACTAAAAGGTATAAATACCTTATCCCTCCGCTTTTAACCCTCCTTTCCTTCCTCCTCCTTTTAAACTAGCAATAACTATAGTAGTAGTAGTAATAATAGTAGCGGTAGCAATAATAATAGCAATAATAATACTATAAGTATCGCTTTTTAGTATACGGAGTAAGTGCCCTTAAGCTAACCCTTATAGAAACAATATATCGTCTATATCGTCGGTGCTTATATTAAAGCTCCTTAATAATATCGAGCTTAAAGGCCGCACCTATGCCGCTACCGCCGCCTATATCGCCGCCGCCTCCTTAGCTATGCTTATGCTTATAATACCCTTATAAGTAACTATGCTATCGCCGGCCCCCGTAACTTTACCCCTTAGCAGCCCCCTTACTACCTTTAAAACCGCTAAGTTAAGCGCCGTAAGTCCGCTCCTTTAAGTGCGCTATCCTTATATTAACCCGTAACTTAGTATAAGCAGTAAGTATTACCTAGCGCCGCTTATAATAAGTCCTACGTACGCTGCTTATCGGGCGGCTACGCTTACTATAAGTAAGTAAGTTGCTTTAGCGGTAGCTACTTTACCTACGCCTATACCGGCCGCGCTTATAAAGCGGCTCCGGCCGTCCTTACTACCGCTAAGATAGCTTAAAAGGCCGACCTTAGTAATAAGGCGGTTAAAGCGTAATTAAAAGCCGCCGCCGCTACTTATTATTACCTACGCTCGCTTAAGCGGATAAGCTATATACTTAAGTAAGTCCCCCCTTCCTTTTCTTCCTCCTTTCTTACTATGCTTACTATAGCGACTAACGCTAACTATCCTTAGTTAAGAATACTACCTTCGTAGCGCTATTAGCGGTGCCTTTATCCGTCCCCGCTACCCTTATCCCGGCTGTTTATATTACTTATAGTAGCGCCGCCGCCGGCCTTATCGTGCCCGCCGCCGCCGCCGCCCCTTTTAACCCTTTCGCCGCCGCCGCTGCTTAAATATCTAAGCTAAAGGGCCGTCTCCGCGCTTTAAAGGCCGCCGCCGCCGCCCTTAAGAAAGAGGGGGAGGAGGAGGAGAAGGAGGATAAAGATAATAATAAGGAAGAGACTAAAGATAAGGATAAGTAGCGTAGGCCTTAGTCGCTTAAGCTAAGCGGCTTTAAATATAACTCCTTTTTCCTTTTTACTTTATAAGACGTTATAAATAATAAAAAAGCTAAAGTTACCTTCTATTTCCGCTTAAAGGGGAGCTGCTAGTTACTAAGCCCGTTATTCTCGTTTACCGGCTTATAAAGGGCCTTAAACTTATTTAAAGCGTTAGCGCCCGCGAGCTCTTATACGGGCTCTTAAGTTAGGTTTAAGTAGCTATGCTACTTAATAAGCACCTCCCGCCGCCTACCTTTACCTACTTTCCTTTAATAAGCTACCTTTACCTTTTTAATTGCGAATTCCTCTTCCCCCTTAATTAAGATTACGGGGGGCTAAGGGTTTATAACCGCTTAACTAAGTAAGGGGTCTTAAGCCGCCTAGCGTAATAAGTCTATATTAATCTTATTATATATCCTTAAAGGCAACCTTTTAAGCTTTATAACTTACGGGCTAATAACTCTTTAAACTATAAACTTCGTATATAGCTAGTTAAGCCTCTTTTTTAAGCGGCTAGATTAGTAGTTATAAAAGTCTAACTAGACTTTATCCCTTAGTGCGAAACTCTTTATTAAAGACCTAGACTTATTAGCGTACCGCTTTTAATCCTACGCGGCCGCCGCTATCGCTAATTAGCAATAGTCTGTAGTCTCCTTAAGTTTTTAAACGAAGTAAGTAGCTTAAGCCTTTAGCGAGGCGGCTAGGTACTTTTCCGCCGCTATATCTACTACTTAAAGTATTAAGGAGGGGGGTTTAAAGCTATATAACGCGAAGAAAAAGGTTATGCTAATAAACGCTTAAGGCTTACTATTTAAGGCAAGCTACGCGGCTAAGAGCTAACGGTTTTAGTTTGCTTAGTTCCGGGCTACTATAGCTTATAAGTAAGCTTATACCTCTTAATTAACACGTTTTAGGCCCCCGTTAGTCTATAGGTAATATATAAAGCTAAGTAGCTAAGTAACTTAAAGCAGCTTATAAAGGTATTGCTAAAAGCGCCCTATTTAATTAAAGCCCTTATCGCTTATAATTAAGGTAGGCTAGCTATATATCCGCGCTTAGCATTAAAGGAAACGTTCTATATATACCTTCGCTTTTATAAAGGGTATTAGCTTAAGCATTACTTCTTTATTAAAGCAGTTTTTAATAACCTATATATAGCGATTCCCCTTTAATATAAGGGGAAGGTTTATTATAAAATCTATTTAAATATATATTTAAAACCGGTCTAAGATTAGTAGCTACTTTAAGAGCCTTTTATAAAGCGCCTGCTAAATCTTTATACGGCCGTAGATATTATAGTTATAAAGGAAGCGGCGTATATAGTACTATATAAAGGGCTAATAAAAGTCCCTCGCAAGCCTTACCGCCGTGCCTTATTAGCTAAGGTAGCTAATAATACTAAAGTTATAGATTAGCTATACTAGCTTCCCTTAAAGCTCGTTCTTTAGCTTATCCTTTAGCGGGGCGTTCCTCTTATCGGCTTTTATTATATAGGAGGCGCCCGGCACCTATAACCTACCCCTTTAGCGGAGGTGCCCCCTTAAGTTAATATAGCAGTCCGCTACTTATACCTTTAATCGTAGCTTCGGATCTAAGGAACGCGCGCCGGATTTTATAGCGCGCCGCACGCTCTTATACGTGCGGTCTTAAGAAGCTAGCCTATCTTAAAGACGTTAAAGGCCCTTATCTTAAAAGATCCTCGCTACTTAAGCGCCTAGGCCTGCTTAGTCCCCCGAACCTAGCGCTTAAGGAGGCGTTAGTAAGGAGGGCGGGATACCCGCCTTTAATATAGCAGGCGGGTCTACCTTATTAAATAAGGGGGTCGAAGGCTCCTTAACGAGGGCACTAAATAAGGGGGTCGAAGGTTTTTTAATAAAGGAGACCTTAATATATATACGCAATGCCGCCTATAGAATAAGCTATAGATCCCGCGCCTTAATATCCGCGTTTATAATATAGTCTTAATCCCGCTAGGAAAGCGCGTTTAAAACGGCGGAGTCCCGACCTAGCTTATACTTAATCTAAAAGTTAAAGCAGGATAAGTACTTAGCTTAACGGGCCTGCCGCTTAAAGAAGTACTAGCAGGTTATAAAATACTTAAGGTTTTAGTAGTTTATAAGGACTTTAAAGCTCTTATAACTACGGAGCTCCGCTTACTATTACTTAAGATAGCTAATAATAGCGAGTATCTCTTTATTATAAATAGCGTAGTTCCTTTTTACCGGAGTTAGCTTCCTTAAGTAAAAGGCTATAAGCTGCTTCCGCCCCTTTACTTCCTATAAAAGCGTGCCTTTAAGCGCCTAGCTGCTATAGTCCGCTTTTACTATAGTAGTGCGGTTAAAATCCTATTAAAGTAATACCGGGGCCTGCGAAAATAGGTCCTTAAGCGTATAGAACGCACCTTCTTATATAAGTCCTTAATAAAAAGCTACCTTTTTCCTTATAATCTCGTTTAACGGTATAATAATTTTAGAAAACCTATAGATAAATATATAGTAGTAATTAGCGAAGCTTAAAAAGCTCCGTATACTAGTCTATATTATTAAGGCATCTTAGTCTTAAATCGCTTATATCTTAATAAGGTCCGCTTAAATACCCGCGCCGGTATAGATTATAAACCTAAGGTACTTTATACGCTTAACCTTAAACTTATACTTATCCGGATTTAGGTATAAGCTATATAGGTAGAGGCGGTTTAAAACCCTCTGCACTTTCTATATATAGTCCTTATATAAGCCGCTACTATAAATAAGAATATTATTAATATAAGCGGAGGTAAACTTATTAAGGAAGTCGCGAAAGACGTTATTAATATAACGTTAAAAGGTAGCCGGGGCCTTAGTAAGACTAAAAGAAGTTATTAGCTACTTAAATAGGCTATAATAAGTATAAAAGGCCGTCTTTTACTCCTTACTTTTTATAATCCGCACTTTATAAAACGCTTATATAATATCGAGCTTAGTAAACTACTTCGCTTTTAATAAGTTACGGAGTATATTAGAGATTAAGGGGAGCGGGTAACGGTCTAGCCGCGTAATTACATTAAGGGCTTAATAGTTATAGTAAAAGCGGATTCCGCCCCTTAGTTTTTAGACGAAGAGCACCGGGGCGCCTGCCTTAAAGCTACTCGCCCGGATAAACCCCTTATTTAAAAGGTCCCGAAGGGTCTTCTTAAGTACTAATAACTTAGCCCGGGATATACTATATAGCGGCTTAAAGGGCGCGGGGAACTCCCTTCCTTGCTTATCCGTGCGGATAAGGATCTTATAATCGACTCTTAGCTTATAAGGGTTAAGCTTATTAGCCTTATACTTTATAAAGAGCGGCAATAAGTCGTAAAAGCGCTAAGGGATTACCCTTTATAAGTCTATAGGCGATTTTAGCGTCTTAGTCTTTAAGGCCTTATTAATATCCGCAAGGCTTATAGCATAGATCGTTATATTAGCGGCGGCCTTGCCCTTTTAGCGTGCGAGCCGTTTAACTATACCTATAAAGACTAAGGCGAGCACCTTAATAGCGTTAGCTAGCCTTAGTATAGCCCCTATCTCCTTAAAGGCGCTATTAATATAGCGTAGCTATATCTCCGCTAAGCCGAACTATAGCCTTTTTTAGTGCGGAACTAAGAAGAACTATATATATAAGCTAAGGCTTCCTTAAGATTAAAAGGAATTTAAGTTTTAAGATTACGTATACTACGATAAGCCTTAAGTAGCCGGCTACTTTTATAGCTAGCTAAGTAATACCTTTAATCTCTATACTCTTTATTACGCTTAAGGCGCCCTTTACTTAGCGTAAGGTAATCCTCTTAATAAGCACTTATATCTAACATATAAACGCCTTATTTACTACGGTATAGTACTAGCATCCCTTATTTATAAGAGCGGTAAGAGATTCGGATTAATTAAGCATAACCTATATTAAAGTAAGATCCTCTTTTATATAGGCTGCTAGCTCCTACTTTACCTATACTAATAACTACGGCTCCGGGGCCTATCTTTACCTTAAAGCTATTCTTTTCCCTCCGCCTTATAAGGGGCGGGGTCCTTATTATCCGAGGCGAGCTAAGGTAGTATATTAACCGCTATAAAGCAAATTCTTATAAAAAGACGCTTTACCGGCTTATATAGGCACTTTATAGCGAAGTAAGAGGCCGCTTTATAGCGTAAGTATCGGCCGTTAGTATATCGTTTTTAGATCTTATCGCTAAAGACCTATTTCGCCCGCTGCTAAGAGGACTAGCCCGCTAGCGTAAAAGAAGTTAAGGTTATAGATACTTTCTTTAAGCGTTTCGCGCGGTCGGTCCTTATCGTAGTTATAAGGGTATCGCTATTAACGTTAATAGTAAGTACGTTTTATAAGAGGGGGGTAACCTTATCCTTACTATATAAAGTACGCTTCTATAACTTTTAAAAGTAAGGCGTCTATTTATAACCTTAAGCTACTTTTATAAGGCGGCTAACGTACTCGCTATATATAGATAGTATAATAATAAGGATAAGTAACTTATAGAGTATTAAGGTAATTAAGTTCCGTAGCTATATTAGCTTCGCGCTATCTTCTTATATTATAATACCCGCCGCTTAAAAGAGGGTTTCCTTAAACTTAAGGAGGAACTCCTTAAAAGACTATCCGTCCCTTTATTTAAGGGTGCGTAGCTTATCCTACGCTTTTTCTTATTCCTATATATTGCTAAACGCGTAGATAAGGTGCTAGAAAAAGTCTTAAGGGTCTTAAGAGCTATTATAGCCCCTTTTTTCCTAAAAGCCCGCGATCCTCCGTATTTAAGGCTTTAGTAGCGTATATAAGAGCGCGTATTAAACGGCGCTCCGGCCGCTATTAAGGCCGTATTCCTTATTAGTATAGTATTTCGTACTACGCCTTATAGTATAAGGATAAGGGGACGGGGCGCGGACTAATTACCGCCGGTTAGGGCCGGTACTACGGACTAATTACTACCGGTTAAGGCTAGTACTACGGACTAATTACCGCTAGTCGGGCTAGTATAATAAACTAATTACCGCACGTAAACATATATAAGGGTTTAGAAATAGTAAAAAGCTTATTTATTCTTAAAAGTATAGCTAGCTACTTTATACTTAGTTCTTTAAGCTAATTCTAAGGATCTTTAACTATACTTATCCGTAATACGTAAAGTAAACTATAAATATCCTTATAAAATCGCTTAATAAACTAAGTATAAGCTTAGTTAGAAATATTATAGACTATAATCGGGGAAATCCCTTAAATATCCTTAGATATCCTTTAAAAATCGCAGTAAGGTTTATCCTATATCTTTTAAGGTGCTTTTATAGTTAAAAACGGGTCAAACCTTAGTTAGGATATCCCGCGGAAATCCTTAAAAATCCCCTAAAGATACCGGCGGAATCCGCTTAATAGTTTTTATAGTATCTCTTATAGTTAAAGACGTTATAAACTATAGTTAAGTAGGCTCCTAACCTTCCGTAGTTATATCCCGGAAACCTTAGCGGGGTTCGACCGGTAATGTTCGTTATATTTCCTTAAGCGAGCCTTCGTAGTGCGTGCTCCGGGCGTTCTTATCGCGGGGTTTTATAAGGCTTCCTTAAGAGTAAAGTAAGAAGTCCGGGCGTGGCCGTTTAGATTTTATAATAACTCCCCTAAGTAAGAAAGAAAAGCTAACGTCCTTATTAGTTTAAAGTAAGAATAAAGTAAAGGGGGTGCTAAGTAATAGCTTTATAGTAGCGTCTTTATACTATATTATTAGTATGCTATCCTTATCCTTTTAATAGTTTTTTTAGCCTATCTAGCTAATAGTAGCCGGGTAACTTAAGATAGTTAGTAAGCGGCTTTATTATAAATTCTTACCTTATATTTAGTCGTGCGGCGTCGTCCTTATTAAGGCGATTAGTGCGTTTAGCTAAAACTTATAGTAAAGTTTCCGATTCTCCTTTAAGGCGTATATTTAGGCCCTTGCCGGGCAGTAAGGAATCTCCTTACTAAGGAATACTTAAGTTCCTTAACGGGATACGTTAAAAGAGACTAGCTTTATTTAGGCCTTATCTTATATTATTATCTTACTTACCTCTTTTATACCGTTTTTTAATCCTTTACTAAGTCTCGCGTTTTACTTACTAGCCTTATAAGCCGCTTATAAGCGAGATATTATATCCTACTTACTACCGCTATTATAGTTATCCTCCGCTTTTTATCGCTAGGCTTTCTAACTTATTATCCTTCTTATACGGCGCTACTACCTACGCTTTTCCGCTAACCGACGCGCGTTTAGCTACTAAGAAGGTATTAAGGTAAAGGTAGGCCGTCCTGCTAATATTAACGGGTATAGTTAGTACCGGGGTATCGAACGTTTATATTCCCGCTTAAAAGCGGGTAATAAGGTCCTTAATAGCCTTAATGCTTAACTCCTTACTCTTAAGGTTTTAAACGTATTTAATAGTCTTAAAGAACCTTTATATAGAGGGGGCCTTAAGGGTAAGAATATAAAGCGCGTAGTCGGTATAGCTAATAAGGCGGATATTAAAGCCTAAGAACTTTATTGCTTAAGTTAAAGTTAAGTCGCGTTTAGACTCTTCGCGGGCCTATAAGTAGAACTTAGCGTAGTTTATAGCTAAGCGGAAGCTCTTAATTATTATAATCTTATCGCCGGAGTATAGGCCTACGAAGCTAAGTCCGTTAAGGATTATATTAGTTACTATTAGCGGTTCTTATAAGATCGGGCGGCGGAATATATTACGAGGCTAGTTATCGCTATCTCCTCCGGTTAAGGAGGGACGGTAGATAGACTATAGTAAGGCGCTTATACGCCTCTATATAGCCGGGCTAGGCGTAGCGGCGGGCGGAAAGAGCGTTCGCTAAGCGGGACCGAATAGGTCCTTAAGGCCTATAGCGGCTATAGGCTAAGAAGGGGATTTTATAGCACGGGCTAGATTGCGTACAAAACGAGACGGGGTTTTAGCTATAGTAGCTTAAGATACCGCTATAAACCCGGCTATAAACTAATTAAGCTAGGCCTTAGATACGTAGTTAAGGATAGCGCGGACGTCGTTTTAGTTATTTAGCTAAAGCGGGTTTCCGCTAGCTATAGCGGCTATTATAGATCTTAGGACTATAGCGAGGTTAGCTAACCTTAAAGCGTTAAGTATTAGCTAGTTATTCCGCTAATAAAGATTTCCGGCTACGCCTTAAAAAATATATAAGTAGCGGGGGCTTCCGGATAGTAAGAGCTAAGCAAAAGGTATAGCTAAGTTACCGCGAAACCGGCCGTTTAAACCTCGCTATAGTATAAGGCTAGGAGGTAAGTCGTTTAAGTTAAGTGTTTAGAGAGGGTAGTATAGGCCGTCCCTTATAGTACCGTAGTTTAGGTTAAATCCGTTAGCTTAAGCGCGGCTACGGAAGGCGGCGTAGGTTTATGCGGAAGCTTAAACTTAAAGGTTTTAACTCTCGCTAAGGGACTTAAGGCTACGGAGGATAGCCGCCTCGTTTTTATAGAGCTTAAAGGCTCGCTTATATCCTTCGTATTAAAGGCGTAGGGGCTTATAAGAGAGCGGGCTAAAGAAGTAATTACGGAATAGCTAATCTTAGCTACGAGAGACGTTAGACGATAAAGGGACTTAAAACGGGAGTATAAAGATTATAGGCTTAAGGTAAAGAAGGTTATATATATAGGAGTAGGCGAGGTGCGGCGGGCTATAGCTAGCGGTAAAGGGAAATATAGTTATAAAAAGAAGAAAGGAAGGGAGAGAGGGCGGGCGGCGGAGAGAATTTAAATAGGTATACCGTAAGGCTAAAAAGGCCTTATTACTTAAGGTAAACGGCGGTATATTATTATTAAAATAACTAATTACCTTAAGCGTAGTAAGTTATAGTTTTTTATAACTTATAGTAGCTTTTAAGTCTTATACTTAAGCTTAACCGCTTAATTCCTTTAGTCGGAGAGTTTCGTATTAAGTTATAAAGGCCGCGCGTTATACTCTCGTCTAAACTACTTAAGTAGCTAACTTTTCTTATGCTTTTTCGAAGGCTTTTACGATTTTTAGTAAGAAGACTGCTTTTTCGTTTACCTATAAGTTATAGCTACTTAGCTAGCCTTTTTAAGCTATAAGGAACTCCTTCCTTAGCTTTCCGCTACCTTTCTTTATTATATAGCTTTATAAGATTCGTTTTACTTCTTACTTATTTAAGTAAGGTGTCCCTTTATCTTAAACTAGTCTTAGGCGCGTAGCTAGCTTATCCGCTAAGCGTAGTTATACTACCGAAACGACTAAATAAATATTTAAGGACCCTTTTATATCTAACTAGTATATAAGCTATCTTATTTTAGCGGTAACCTTAAACGGCTTAGTATGTCTTTCTTAAAGCTTCGCTAGTTTACCGTCCGCGATATAATAGCTTTTACTAAGCTATAGCTAGACTTAATCGCTAAGCTTAAATTTTAGCAGGCGGTGTTTCTTATTATATTTATCCTTTATAGCGGCCTAGGTATAAGCAATAGCTAACCTAGCTTCTTTTTATAAGACTTTTTAGTTTCGTAGGTATAAGTAGTTACTAAAGAACCGAAGGCCGTCGTTTATTCTTATCCTTATAATAAGCTTACTAAAAGCCGCGTAAATTACTAAGGAGAAGGAATTATTAAAGCTAAACTAAAAGGCAATTAGTATATCGGTCTAGTATAAGTCCGGGAAATCGGCGGTAAAGAATCGTAGCGCGATTTTTACGATTTAGTTTTACCTTTTTAATAAGCTATTAGTTTAAGGGTGCTAAGCGGTAGATATAAAAAGCTTCGATCCGAAAGCTTACTATAAGGTCCGCTAAAATGCTAAGGTAAACTTTACGTCCCGGTTAGAGATTATCCCCTTCGAAATCCCTTAGTTAGCGCGGAGTAGTTTAGTATATAACGCTTATACTTAGTCTTCCGCTATAAACTAATTATTGCTTAAGATAAGGAGATATATTTTTAAGAATTTATCGGTTATAGTTAGTAAGGTATTAAAGAAGTTCCTTACGGGATCTTTTTATAAGGATTATTTAGCTTAAACTACTAAGAGCCCGGTAATAAAGTCTATCGCTATTATATAGTATAGAACTAATAAGCTTTAAATCGGGATAAGCTATCTTAGCGTCTTACTTTAGTCGGTTTAGTTGCGGTAGTAAGTATCGTAGCCGTTTACGACCTTATTTACGTATTTACTAAGCTATAGGATTAAGAAGCTTTTAAATAGGTCTTGCTATATACGGGTGCGGCTAGTATAAAAGTATTTAGTATAGGCGTTTTCGACGATCTCCTTAGCATAGGTCTTAAGGATATATAGTCTCCGGCGTTTATCGTTTTCCGTAAAGTATAGCAACCCCTACGACCGGAGAAATAGGAGTCTGGGGACCCCGTCCTTATCGCTAAGCTACGCTATAATTTTTACCTACTATATATCTTCCGTATATCTATTAATTATCTTTTAGCGGAGCGGTAATTCGATTAATGCTTCCGCATAAAGGAACACGCAGTCCTTTATCTTATCTTTTTAAATATATTTTAATTCCCCTTTTTAGTTTAAGGATACCGGCCTATCGTCTTAGTGCGGCAGACGTAAGAGCACGTCCGGCACGACGTTTTCGATACTTAGGATATAGCATACCTTAAGCGGGAATTAGCTTAAGTATTAAGATATAAGGACTAGCTTATTATTAGATTTTATGCTAGTAGAGAATAGGGATTTTTAGTATACGATTCTATAGGTACTTACGTAGTCGGTAAAGATAACTACTTATAGCGTTCTTACGGACAGTACTATAATGCGTAGCTTATATACTGCTTATACTAGCCCGGCTACTTTAAGTTTTATAGGCTAGTATTAAGGTTCTCCGCCTTAAAAGGCGCGGCTTAAGTAGATAATAAGCTAGACCTTAGTCCGGGCTAGTAGCGTCTTTCTATCCTATTCCGTGCCTTTTTTTAAGTAAAAAGCTATAGCCGCTACTCCGTATTCTTAGGATATATCGATCTAGATAAATAGTTATTAGGCGGGGTCGAAGTAGTAAATCGTTTAAAGCTTAGTAAGTTTCTTAGTTAAAATCGCGAAGGCCTCTTTTTCTTTCGAAGTAGGCTAGAAAGCGGCTTTCGCAGCGTATCGAGCCTGATTTTAGCCCCTTAAAGGGACTCCTTCTTCCTATCTTACCCGGAGTAGCTCCGTCTTTCGTTTTTATAGGATATTAACTTCCTTAGCAAAATGCAGGACTATATAGCGTAGCTATCCGGTAAGGCCGATCTATTTCTTAAGCTATTAAAGGTTCTTTTAAAACGCGATATCCCTTAAAGCTTATACGCGTTTGTCTATATTTATTAGGCCGATAGCGTCTACCTTAAATCTAAGGAGCTATATAAATAGGTACGCTAAAAAGGACTTTAGTCCGGATAAGGTAATATTATAGTTATAAAAGGCGCGGAATATAGCCTTTAAATATTAAAGGTATTCTTCGGCTATATTAAAGTAGATAATAATATTGTCGATATAGGCCGCCGCGTATTCTTAATATCTACGGAGGACGTTATCGATAAACCTTTAAACGTATACCGAGGAGTTCTTAAAGCCTATAAGTATTACTAGTAATCTTTTTAGCCCGCGATAGCTTATAACTATAAACCTTTTTTAATAGTCTTAGTAGACTAAGAACTAATAAAAAAACGATTATGCGTTTACTATACTAATAAACTTCTTTCCTTAAAGGCGTTTAATTATATTGCTTTAAAGGGGCATTAAGTATACGTTTAAGGTAATAACGGCGTTAATCCCTTATAAGTCTATAACTACTTATCCTTTCTCCTTTCCGTTTACTATTTTCTATACTACGAATACTAGCGCCGCAAACGGGGTTAGCCTATAAACTTATTTTAATTAGCCTTACGCGGTTAGCTAGCCGAATATTATATCTACTACCTTCTTATCTTTATCGCTTAATAAGTATAATCTTAATGCGACTTATTAGTATTATTATCCTTTTATTAAAAGAATACGTATATATTTAGATTTATCTATATATACTACTCCTTCGTCTTTTTAAAGGCGGGGAAATAATTAAAGGATATCTTAGACTTTTAATACGTATTTTAAGTCTTTAGCGTAGATCCGGACGCCCTTATCGGTAGTACGTTTAAGTAAGTCCTTAGTTCGGCCAATTCCGAGTTTATAGTTTATAGTAAGATCCTTTTATAAGAAGTCCTTAGCGGGATTTATTCTATCCGGATTTTCTATAAGGGCTTCCGCTAAGGGAGCCGTAGTATTAACCTCCTTATATAGCTAGAACTGCTTATTAAAGTCCGTAATTATCCTTACCTTTTAGCCTTAGCGGAGCACTAATAGTTCCTTAAAATAGTTTATCGCTATAAAGCTTATATAATTCTATATTATTATCTAGGCGAGCTTAGGGTTATTAGGGAAAAATATTATATTACGCCCCGACGGCGGCGCCTAGACTTATATAAGTAAGGCATAGCTAGAACTAGCTAGAATCGTTATAATAACTAAGTAAATTACCTATCTATATATCGCTAGTCTTAGCTAAATTATCTTAACTTCGGCTTCGATCCTTTTATAAGCCCCGATCCGTAAGACTAACGTAGAGTTAATAAGGTCCTTTAAGTAAGGAACTAAAAAGTCTTAGCTAAGTAATATATTAGCCGCTAAGCGTTTTACTATTTAAGCGCCGATCCTTACCTTTACGACCGCGAGGCTACTATCTAGCCTTCTTAGTATATAAGCGGTAAATTCCGCTTATTTAACGGTAGCTATTCTTCTTACTCCTTAAATAGGAATTTATTAAGAGGAGTTTATAGTTACGTCCTAAAAGGTCTTTACTAAGTCGGCTTAGATAAGGCTTTAGTCTACCTTAGTATCTATATAAGCTTTAATGCTTATCCCGGGCCCTTCCTTTTTATAAACTAGTAAGCGTATATAAGTAAATCGTAATAGCTTATCGGGGTTTAATAGCTAAACGTCGGGGGAAGCCTTAACTATTTAAACGCTTTATAGCTTCCGAATAACTACTTACTATACTAAGCTATATCTTTATATAGTAACGTCTTAGTTAGGGTTAAGGGGGTGTTTATCTTTAATATATCGGTAGAGTTTATTCTTTAAGGGGAATGCTTCGCTATAAAATCCGCACGCTTTATCGGCCTTTTATACTAAGTCTGCTATAGTATAGATTGCGGTTTCCTTTAAGCTTTCGTTAGTATTTAACTAAGCTCCTTCTATATCGTACTCTTTATCCCTTAAGTAGTCGTTAGTCTTTACTATAGTTCTTTCCTTAGTCGCGGGGTATGCCTATTTTAGCTTTAGCGTTAGTAAGCGTATAGTCTTAAAGGTCCTTTCTCTTTTAAGCCGGAGGACCTTAACTTATATTCTTAGCTATTTAAGCGGGTTTCTTCCTTAACTTAGCGATCGCTATAAGGCTTAAGGTATATCCGTCTTTATTAAGCGGTTTAAAAACGTAACCCTTAGTCCCGGCGAGCTTTTAATAGATAGCTAAGGCGTCCTAGACTGTCTTTTAAGTGCGTATAAAGTACGGCTAGTTAGCCCTCGCCTTTTTATAGGTTAGACCTATTTCTTTCGCGCTAGTAAGTGCTTCTACGATCCTTAAGTATATTTAACTTATAGCTAAGGAAGAATTTCCTTATATTTATTAATCTATTTATTAATATCCTCGTTCCTTATTAAACGTTATAAGGATTCTTATAAGTAGATATTTAGCTTTTAGTAAATTACTATAATTAAGTAGTTTAGCTAGTAAAGCGCGGCCTTAGCTTTATATTATAAGCGCGATATTTAAGACTTAAAGTCGGATCTTACTACTATATCTTTAATAGTAAAGTGCTCTTTATTAAGCGCCTATATTGCTATATTTAAGCGGATTCTAAACCGTTTTTATAAGGCGGATATTTATTAGCTTAGTCCGATGCCGGGCTTACTAAGTTCTTCTTATTATAGTTCTAAAAAGTCTCCGGAATACTATTCCGCTATACTTCCTTAAAGGAAGGAGGGCAATTAAATAGCTAATTCGTTTATATAGGCTTCGCCTTTACTAGCGTTTCGGCGGATAAAGTCGATAAAACGGTCTACTCCTTAAAACGTATTAGCCTTATTATCTTCTTTAACTTTATTAAAAGATGCTTTTATAAGTCTTAATAGGTTAAATCTCCTTACGTCCTTAGCTTATAGTTAAGGTTTTTCCTAAGGCTTAGTAAGCGCGTCTTCTTTTCTTAGTACTTAAAGGAGACTAAGGAATTATTCGTTTAATATTATTACTATTCTTACCGGGGGGCTTAAGGCTATACTTAGTCTTAGTATTTACGCGCTTAGTATAAATAGGTTTAGCCCGCTAAAAGTATCGCTTACCGCGTCTTTATTGCTTATTATTAAGGTCTTAGTCTTAATACTCTCGCTAAGCGCTTAACCTTTTATTTTATACGCGTCTTAAAATCCGGTGCGTTATAAGGCCCCCGGTATAAGAGGCTCGTTTTTATTAATTAAAAGTCCCGAAAATGCTTTAATTAGCGCGGCTATAGCGGACGAGGCTAAACGGTAATACTAAACTAAGAAACTACTAAGTATCCTCCGAAGCGGATTTCCGGTTAAGGCCCTTAAGCTAAACTTTATTAGCAGTACGCGGTAGAAATATCCGCTAAGCTTATCGTCCCGAGGAAAGAGTAACTTTATTATAAGCTCGATCCGGAGGGTATTTAGCGGGTAAGGAGCCGGATAGTTTTAAGGTCGGCTTATCTTTACTTTTTTTATCTAAAGGATAATCGATCCGTTTAAGTAATACCGAATTTAGTTTACTTAGTTATATAGATTTTATCGTTTTATAGTCTATCTTTCGTTAGTATTTTAAAAGCGGATTGCTTCTTAAAGGGTAGTAGTCTTAGCTTAGCTAAGTAAGACTCGTTTTACGTCTTATTTAGCTCTATAAGCTATCGTAGTATAGTACCTTAAAAAGGGGTAAGGGAGATTATTAAACCGGTATACTTAGTAGGCTACGGCCTCTTCCGCTCTTATAGCCTATTTATCTTAAAGTTTTATTATAAGCGCGTTAAGGAAGAGGTGCTTATTATTAAGGTTAAACTTAAAGGCTAATAAGAGCTTCTTATTAAAGAAAATATCGTTCGGTATCTAACTTCTTATAGGATAAGTACTTAATTATGCGATATAATCGCTTTTAGCTTAGCGGATATTTAAGGGATTTCCGTTTAAATAGGTAGGAATTGCTACTATTTGTTATACTTTATAGTATAAGGATAAGGGGATAAGGCGCGGACTAATTACTACTAGTTAAGGCCGGTACTATAAACTAATTACCGCTAGTTAAAGCTAGTACTACGGACTAATTACCGCTAGTCGGGCTAGTATAACGGACTAATTACTATATATAAACGTATATAAGGGTTTAAAAGTAGTAAAAAGCTTATTTATTCTTAAAGGTATAGCTAGCTACTTTATACTTAGTTTTATAAGCTAATTTTAAGGATCTCTAACTATACTTATTTATAGTGCGTAACATAAACTATAAATATCCTCGTAAAATCGCTTAATAAACTAAGTATAAGCTTAGTTAAAAATACTATAGACTATAATTAAGGAAATCCCTTAAATATCCTTAAATATCCCTTAAAAATCGCGGTAAGGTTTATCTTATATTTTCCGGGGTGCTTTTATAGTTAGAAATAGGTTAAACCTTAGTTAAGATATCCCGCGGAAATCCTTAAAAATCCCTTAAAAATACCGGCGGAATCCGCTTAATAGTTTTTACGGTATCTTTTATAGTTAAAGATATCGTAAACTATAGTTAGGTAGGCTCTTAACCCTTTATAGTTATATCCCGGAAACCTTAGCGGGGTTTAACTAGTAATATTCGTTATATCTCCTCGGGCGAGCCTTTATAGTGCGTGCTCCGGGCGTTCTTATCGCGGGGTTCCGTAGGGCTTCCTTAAGAGTAGAGTAAGGAGCCCGGGCGTGGCCGTTTAGATTCCGTAACATTTCGCTTATAGCTAGCTAAGGAAGAAGTAAAAGCTCTCCGGCTTCCTATCTTATATTAGCTATATAAGCGGCTTCCGTATTATAGTAATCGTAGGCGCTGTTCTTAGCGCGGCTAATATTATAAAGGTTAAAATAAGCTTTATAGTCGGTCCTTTTAGTGCGGCGAGGAAGTTATTTCTTTAGCCGGCCGACGTACCCTTTAACGCCTTTAAAGCATTCCGTAATAACTTTATAATAATATTATCCCGCTCCGCTTAAAGCGGAGCTCTTACTATTATACTATCGAACGAGTCTATAATTAATAGCTTATACTATTACGGAGTAAGTAGAGGCTAGTATATAGGTGCCGTCCGTAGTATTATAATAATAAGCTATAAAAGGCCTGCTTATATATAGCAGGTCCGTAGCTATATATATAGACCCGGCCCTCCTTACGTAATAAGGCTTAAGCTATAGCTTAAGTCCTTATAACCTTATAAGTTAAAGACTTTAATACTTACGTTAAATAATAATTCTTAAAGTATAAAAATAACATTTTTATTAGAATTAAAAAGACCTTGCCTTAACGTATTAATAGATTGCGGTGCGATAAGTAGCTATATTTCCTTTATAACAGTAAATCGTTTAAAATTATATTGCAAAAAAAAAGACAAGCCTTATATACTTCTTTTAGTAAAAGGATTACCCTTTAAGTATAATAATAGTAAGATTATACTAAAGACTAATCCTTTTAAGTATATAATCGAGATTTATAACTTTAAAGATTCCTTTAACGTCTTAGCTATTAGCTATAATATAATATTAAGACTACCCTTTTTACGGAAATATAATCCTATAATGGATTAAGATAAAGGCCTTTTAAGGTTTAAAGACAATACCTTAAATATCCCGCTTTATAGTTTAATAAAGGACGAATCCGGAACGAAACCCTTAAATAATTTAAATACAGCAATACCTAACGATAACTATATAAAAAATAGTAACGATAAGGATAACAAAGCTTCCTATATAGATATAAATATCGCATTAATAAATATCGTAATAAAAGACAATAAAACAACTAGTATAACTAAAGATAATACGACTACGACTAGTATAATATAAGCGAAAACGACGCTAAACCTTAGTAAAGAAACTAAAAGCCTTAAAGATAATTATAAAGCTACTTATAATTTATTAAGAGAAAATCTATTAAATACCTTAAAGGATATTAAGCAGCAATACTCTAAGTAAAAAGATAAGATTAAGAAGAAACGGAATAAGAGAAAGATTAAGAATAAGATATATAAGAAGAGCTTATAGTGTTTAAAAGGTACTATTAATTTAAAGCACCTTAAAGAGCGAATGCAGTATATAAGACGTTTAGAAAGTACTATTAACTTAAAACACCTTAAGGATCGTTATCTAAAAATACTTAGAAATATGCTAAAGAGATATTTCGATATATTTACGCCGCTACCTAAAGATAGGCTACTACTACGTGGTAGTTAAGATTACGAAATTAAGTTAAAAGAAGGCTTTAAGCTTAGATTCCGTAAGATATATAACTTAAATAAGAAGCATTTAAAGTTATTAAAAGAATATATTAATAAAAACCTACGAAAAGGTTATATTAAAGAGTCTAAATTAGAATATAGAGCTCTTATACTATTTGCTTTAAAGAATAGTAAAGATAAAGAAAAAACTCGACTTTATATCGATTTTAGAGAAATAAATAACGATATAATAAAAGACCAGACTCCGTTACCTCTTATAAGCGAGATAAGAGATAAATTGGCTAATAAGTAGTAGTATACTAAGGTTAACCTTAAATCTGCTTATAGCTAAATACGCATTAAAGAAGGAGACGAATTTAAAATAGCCTTCGGAACGCGATACGGT
>JAPEBW010001271.1:0-27335 GCA_027405785.1 Ophiocordyceps robertsii | reverse complement strand
TCCTTATAAAATCGCTTAATAAACTAAGTATAAGCCCGGTTAGAAATACTATAGACTATAGTCGGGGAAATCCCTTAAATATCCCTAAATATCCCTTAAAAATCGCGGTAAGGTTTATCTTATATCTTTTAAAGTGCTTCCGTAGTTAGAAATAGGTTAAACTATAGTTAGGATATCCCGCGGAAATCCTTAGAAATCCCTTAAAGATACCGGCGGAATCCGCTTAATAGTTTTTACGGTATCTCTTATAGTTAAATATATCGTAAACTATAGTCGGGTAGGCTCTTAACTATCCGTAGTTATATCCTAGAAACCTTAGCGGGGTCCGACCGGTAATGTTCGTCGTATCTCTTTAGGCAAGCCTTTATAGTGCGTGCTCCGGGCGTTCCCGTCGCGGGGTTCCGTAAGGCTTCCTTAAAAGCAGAGTAAGGAGTCCGGGCGTGGCCGTCTAAATTCCATAACATATAATTTACTATACTTAAGGTAATTAGTTATTTTAATAATAATATACTACTATTTACCTTAAGTAATAAGGTCTTTTTAGCCTTATAGTATATTAATTTAAATTCTCTACGCTACTTAACTTTTTTTCCTTTTTTTCTTCTTTTTATAACTATACTTCCTTTAGCTACCGGCTTTAGCCCGCTATACCTTACTTACTTTTATATATATAACCTCTTTTACTTTAAGTTTATAATTTTTTTACTTATATTTAAAGTCTTTTTATTATTTAACGTTTTTTATAGTAAAGACTAGCTATTTTATAACTACTTTCTTCGCTTATTTTTATATAAGCTTTTATACTTTTAATATAAAAAATATAAGTAAGCGCTTAAGCTATATAAAATTAAGACGGCTATACTTTATAGCCTTTAGGTTTTTAATACAAGCTAAAACTTTTAAGTTTAAGCCTTTATATAAATCTATACCGCTTTTTATAACTATGCTTAAGTAAATAAGCTTAACTTAGATTATAGTACTATAAAAAGCGGCTTATATTACTTTTTTTAAACGCTTAACTTTAATAACTCACCTCTTAGATTTATATAACTATATAGTTAAAATAGCCGCTTTTATAGCAACTTAGCTATACTTTTTACTTAGCTTTTATAGCTTAAAAGCTCTTACTACTTATATATTTTTAAGGTATAGCTAAAAACCTTTACTAATAAAATAACTAGTTAATACTTAATACTTTTAAGCTAGCTAACCTTATTATAGTCTTTAGATTTATAGTAGCTACTATAGCTAATAAAAACCTACTTTAGCTAAATAATTAAAATAATATCCGCGCTGTCCTTAACTATATATTTAAGGCCTAGCTTAACTAGTTTATAGCTAGGTTTATAATAGCGTTTTAAGCTATTATAGTAAAAACTTTATCTCGCTTTATATATAGTTTAGCTTATATAATAAAATCTTTTTTTTAGCTTATAGCCGCTATAAGCTTTAAAAACTTTTTTAGTCCCGCTTAGTATATACTTTTCCTTTTAGCCGCTATACTTAGCCCGGCTATATAAAGGCGTATAAGGCCCTTATTATAGTTTATCCGCCGCTCTTTTTTAACTAAAGTAAATAGCGATAACTAAGCTTATAATATATTCCGCTACTTAATCTTATAAAAGCGATTAATAATAATTAATATAATTTTTAATAGGCTTAGCTTTACGGGACTATATTCTAGCAATAGGATTATAATAATTAAGAGTTTCCGCCTAGCTATAAACTATACTAAGTTTTACTTATAAGCTTATTAAGGTTCTAAATATAATTTAACTTTATCTTAAGTAATAAAGTTCTAAGAATTTAACGTTTACCTTATTAGCTATATTAACTATACGCTTTATATTTTTACCCTTAAGGCCTTTTTTATAAAAGGTTTTTAAGACTATTAAATATATTAAAAACCTTAAAAGTAAGAAATTCAGTATTAAAGCTATTAAGAACTTTATTATTTACTTTTAAGTAGGAATATAAATATTTAATACTTTAGTACTAACTATTCTTATTATAATTAATAGAATAACTTAACCTTATTTTAATACCTTTTTAATAGCTAAACGCGCGTGATTTAGCGGAAACGTATAAGTAATAGCGCTATATAAAAAAGACAATAAGTTAAAGAGTTTAATAATAAAAAGTAAGGGATAGCTATAATAATAATAATAAATAAGATATAATATCTTACTTATTAGCGGCTTATAAAGCTAATAAGTAATATAAAGAACTTAGCGGGGAATTAAAAATAGCGTAAAAGGTAAGTAAGAAAATAGTATAAAATAAGACTTAAATAAGCTAGTTTTTAATAATATATCTTACTATAAAAGAAAATATCTCTTAGCGCGGAGACTCTTTATTATTTAATAATCGCTTAAATATATACTTAAAAGAGATTTAAAAACCTTATTATTAATTTTAGCTAAATATATTAATCGCCTTAATAAAATAAAAACGTATAATTAAATAAGTAAGAAGGATTTATAATAAAGCTATTTTCTTACTATCTTAAGCTACTTAACTACTATTAGCTAAATAAGTTAAAAAATATTAAAAAAATAAAAACGGTATACTATTAATATAGTATAAAAACGCTACTACGAAGCTATTACTTAGCACCCCCTTTACTTTGTTTTTACTTTATATTAATAAGGATATTAGCTTTTCTTTTTTATTTAAAGGAGTTGTTATAAAATTTAAGTAGCTATACTTAAACTTTTTAATTTACTTTTAAGGAGCTTTATTAAACCTTATAGTAAGAACGCTTAAAATACGCGCTATAAAAGCTCGCTTAAAAAGATAAAATAAATATTACTAGATAAACCCCGCTTAAGTTTTTAAGATATAACTATAAATACTTAAAAGCTTATTTAACTATAGAAAATACTATAAAACTACTAAATAAATTCCGTTAGTATTTTTAAAGGATATTTAAGGATTTTTATAAGATATCTTAATTATAGTTTAGCTTATTTTTAAACTAAGAAAATATCTTAAAAGATATAAAATAAACTTTACCGCGATTTTTAAAGGATATTTAAAGATATTAAAGGGATTTCCTTAACTATAGTTTATAGTATTTTTAACTAAGCTTATATTTAGTTTATTAAGTAATTTTATAAGGATATTTATAGTTTATTTATATATTAATAATAAATAAAAGAATAATATAGTTAAAGATCCTTAAAATTAGCTTTAAGAATAAAGTATAAAGTAGCTAGCTATATCTTAAAGAAAAAATAAGCTTTTTACTATTTATAAACCCTTATACATATTTACGTATAGTAATTAGTCTATTATACTAGCTTAACTAGTAGTAATTAGTATATAGTACTAGCCTTAACTAGTAGTAATTAATTTATAGTACCGGCCTTAACTAGCGGTAATTAGTCTGCGCCTTATCCCCTTATTTTTATACTATAAGGCGTAGTACTTCCTTTGATTTTTTAGCTTTATATAAACTAAAGGCTATTTAATCTTTTAGTATATAGACTTTATATAAACTTTTTATAAACCTCCTTTTTAATAAAGACTATTTATTATTCGTTGTTATTTATTAAACTATTTATTATTTCCTTACTTATTTTAAATTACTTTTTATTATATATAAGCTATTAAATAGCTATTAAAATAATAAAATAAGAGCTTTACTACTTAGTTACTTATTCCTACTTTTTATTTATAAGCTAATTCTTTTTATTTAAATTGCTTTTTCATTAAATGCTTTAAATAGGCCTTTTTTACGTTTAAGAAAAAGTTTCTTTTAACTAGTATAAGTATAAAGTAATAAGATAATCACAGATAGCTTTATAAAAAGCCTTTTAACGAAAAAATATAACGAATTTATTTTATAGCTAAGAATAAGAAAAGCGGCTAAATAAAAAGTTAAAAAGGATATATATAAATAAAGTATTATTTAAAAAGGAAAAAGCTTATTATAATTAGTTAAAGTAAAAAAACACTAAGGAAAAAGTAACTTATAAAGAAAAAAGCTATATTATAAGACTTTATTTTTTTTATACTTAAAGAGAGGTATTATAAATATAAGAAGGGTATACGCTAGGGCTTTATACTTAATTTACTACGAGAGCCCTAGGCGTAGCCCTAGCCCTTATTGCAAGGGTTAGCCACATACATACATATGGCCACCCCCTTACACACACACCTTTTTCCTCCCTAGCTAGCAAGATCATCATCTTCCAGAGCCACCTTTTTCCACACATACGAATAGGTATTACTGTACCTATGAGGATGAGGGAGGGAGGGTGCACCCAGCAACACAACTCCCCTTCATCATCACCACCACCATCACCATCACCGACAAACCTCTCTCTCTCTCTCTCTCTCTCTCTCTCTCTCTCTCTCTGTCTTCTCCCCCTCCATCTCCTCCTCACTTCCCATCTCTCACGTCCCCGCCAGCACACGCTCCCAGCTCCCAGCCATGGCGACGCGACGCATCGTCGGCTCCGAAAAGACCATTCTCGAAAAGGACGACCACCCCCCCGACAAAAAGTCAAACATCTCCCCGGCAGTCCCAAAGTGAGCAGACATCAACTGCCGCCCCGCCGCTCGCTTGCCCAGACTGACGCCCAGCTTCCCTCCCCCGTCTTGCCCGCTCCCCTCTCTCTCTGCAGACATGTAATCTTCAAGCTCTTGGGTTTTACTCTGGCCATGATCGTCGTGCCCATTGGCTCCTACTTCCTCACCGTCGACACAGTCTTCAAAGGCGCGTTGAGCATCAACCTGCTCCAAGCCCCCTCCCTCAATACTGACCCGCCGCAGGCAATTCGTCATACGCCGGAGCATTGGCTGCGCTTCTGGCCAATGTGGTGCTGATTGCCTATGTCATCGTGGCCATGAATGAGGATGAGAGCGACAAAAATGGGGCCAGCAAGACGGAGAGCAGGAAAGATCGCTGATGCCTTCAACTGCATCCCCACGCCGTGCGTGCCATTCGTATTGCATCCTTGCTCGCTACCCTGGGCTCCTCATGTCCACCATTCTTCTTCTCTCACTCGCATCGACGCATGCGGCTCGCACCATGAGACTGCGGGCCGCCAAGGCGGATAACATCGATTGGTACCCCAATTGCGCCTTGCTCCTCATGTCATGTTCATAAATCTGTCCCATGAGCCGATCCTTGTCGGACCGTTGCCGCACCTCATCTATATTCCACAAAAAGAAACTTGGTAATTTATGATGCCCAACGTCCTTGCCTTTACAGCTTCCTCGTCTGTTGACTACAGACTCAAACTTTGTCCACGTCCATGAAACCTTGTTGGAGCACGCATCCGACGATGCCTCATGCAAGAACTCGTAATTCATTATCCTCAACACTGTGCCAACATGCACCCCCTCCAAGCAATCGTCGAGTGGGGCACTGCGCCGTAACGACAAAGCGTCGTCGTCTCCAAGGGGAGCGGAGCTTCCAAAGCGACTACCGCAACTCAATGGCACAACGCTTCGGCCCGGTGTTTGTCGAGACCTCATCCAAGGCTTCTCGGAAACCGCATTGCCAATCGTGGGCACGAAAATGCTGTGCGGGACCGGGCCCTGCCACCACTCCGAGAGAGCTCTAGGCATCCTTGCTAAAGCGACGACTGAACCAGCTCTTCCGCTTTTCGGGGCCGTCGTGGTGCGGCGGCGTAACCTGCCGGTTCAACGCCGACGTTTGTTTGGGCTGCCCATTCGGACCGTTGTCAAAATGCCCAGCCTCGGCGGGAGGGGACGGCAAGGAATGGTTGAGATGGCCGTTGCCTCCATCGCTAACGGCGAGGCCAGGCTGCGACTGGCTGAAGCCGATGCCGTAGTCATTGGGCGCCGGGCGCCTAGCCGGAGCGGCCCTGTGGTCGACGGAGCTATTGTCACTGCTGGTCGGGTCTGTCTGATAGCCATTGGGGTCAGAGTTGCCGCCGGCAGATGTCACTGTCTCATAGGACCGGTCTTTGTGCGGCATGGGATAGACGTTTTGTTCCTGGCCATAGGTCTGGTATTGCTGGTCGGGATGCATCCTCTGGCTGCGATCGCGAGGCAATGGCCGCCCGTATCCGTTGTTGTGGCCGCCGCCGCCGCCGCCGCTGCCGCCGTGGCCCTGCCGTGACTCGTGGTAGCTATTCCTCGCAGTGCCGCCGTACTGCGCCTCGGTCCTGACCGATGGCGCCCGATTGCTGTAGTAACCATCTTGAGGAAATCGTGGCTGATTCGGGGGCCGAGGACCACCTTGTTGGCTCCAGCTTACTGAATTTTGCGTTTCTGCACCATGTCAGTTGGGACACGGCTTGGTTGGTGAGGGGCGACGCAGGTCTAGTTCATACCTGAGTGTATGAGACTTTTGCGCGAGTATCCACCGTCGATTGCCGCCTCGAAGCCTCGAATAGTGTCGAGCGGTCGCTCCCAGCGGTTGCGAGTCGGGTTTGACTTGTCGGGATCCGCTGGACAGTGTCAGCTTTGTCACCGTAGGTGCAAGGGCCGTTTGGATCAAGGGCTTACTGATTGTATTGCCCCAGGTGTCCTTGTGCTGCATAGAGCGCAGCGGAACATGACTCGTCACCTCCATCATCGCCATGGTAGCTGGGCCACTGGTTAGCGGCGAGACAGGTGATAGGTGCCAAAGGGGTAGAGAGGGAGAGGCTTGCGATGACGTACAGGGTTCTGCTTCGTTGATTGCCAAGGAGGGATCCGCCTTGCTCTGCAGGCCCTTGGACTCGTGGGGCACCTCCGAGTTGCTGCCAGCGCTTCGGTGGGACCTCTCGGAGCGGACGCTGAAGCTGCGCGGCTTTGTCTGAGGCCGTTGTTGCTGCGAATATTGTGCGTCGGGCCGCTGCTGCACCCGAGGATGCTGAGAGGACTGCGGGAGCAGGTGGTTGTACTGGTCTGCGGGGGTCGCCATGGTGGCAGGCTCGGGGGAGGGTCAGTGTTATATCAGAGAGAAAAAGGATGAACAGGCCGGGGGCCCTGGCACGCCGTCAAGGGTTGTTGGTGGAGACGAGGCAGGACGGGATCGAGCGTGAGGATAAAAAAAGATGGGGGATGCTGCAATGGCGGTGCAGCAGCTGGGTGTGACTTGGTGCGGGCCAATTGGGCGCTGGACGGTTTTGGCGCCTCAAGAGACGAGTCGTCTGCTCGGGAAGCCCGCGTAATCGTACGCTTTCTTCCCCGTCTTCTCACTTTATTTTCGGGAGAACCGGTGGCGGACGAGACTGCAGCGAGGCAAATGGCAGACGGCTTGGCTGCGCAGATGGTCAAAATAGCCCCAGGTGCAACGAGAGGGTGCCTGTCGCAGGTTCGAACGGCAGGGGGTGGAGGATGTGGGCGGGGCGCAGGTGAGACGGCCCAAGGAACAGCGGGAGGCGCTGTAACGTAAGCCTGCCGGGAGGAGGAGCGGACGGCGTCTGCTAAAAGGCTTGCAGCTTGACTCGGCGCGGGCCCTTTGCAAGCCAAGCCAACAAGACAGGCGAAGTGGTCCAGGGCGCGTGCGTACCTGGTACGTGTCTGGGCGTGCAGTTTAGCGATCGGCGGTGGGAGCGTTCGCAGCAACGATTGTGTCCCTGGGAACGGAATGCAGTCCAAGACAACAAAAAGCAACAAAGGGTGAAGAGATGCTGTCGGCTCACAGCAAGTCGAGGCGACCGATTGGATCGACGGCGCTCGTCGACGATGGGGCAATGCAGCCGTCGGCGGGTCGAGGACGGCGGGAGAGGCTCCTGGACAAGCCTATCTGCCCCGTATGCGTCGTCCAAGGGCAGCGTGTCGCTAGACCGACTGCAGGGTGCAGCAGCAGATGGATAGCACGGCTGGCTGGCGTGAGAAATGGCTTCCCGGACGACGGGCCTCAAGTCAGCGAATGGGCGGACGTCTGATGGTCTCGGTGCCGAGGGTTGAGTTTGGGGGTGAGACAAGACGAGTCGAGAATGCCGACTAAGTCGCGATGGAAGGCAGGGCTCGTTGCGCGGTGCGGGCTAGACGACAGCACCGTCGTTGGTCGAAGGCAGCGGATGCTTCTAGCTCGATGGCAGCGGCAGCGGGGTGGGACCGCCGTTGCGATGGCTGAGGGGAATGGCACGCTGCGATGCGTCGTGGGCGCGAGGCAGTTCGAGGCGGGCGGTATATGTAATATATACGGGCGCGTGCGGGGGCTCGGATGTCGTACAGTAGGCAATGACGATGACGGCCTGTCGCCCACCAATGCGGCCAGAGGGAGTATACGCCAGAGCAGGACTAGACGGCGGGTGGGTGGCTGGTGGTTGATGCGTGTGCAAGCAGATACGAGGTGCGAGGCAAAATACTGGCTGGCTTCCTCGCTCGATAGACGAGACGGCTCGCTCGCTGGCTGGTGCGTGATGGGTGTGCAGGAAGTATGTATGTCCACGGCAGGGCAGGCCGGGGCAGGCCAGGGCAGGGCAGGCCGGGGTCGCTCCGTACTATATAACTCACCTTTTGGCTGCGCGCAACAGCAAGGAAGGGGTAGCCCGTGTGTGAGTGTGTGTGCCACGGCCCAGCAGGAGGAGCCCCTCCATGACTCGATGTGTTTTTTTTTTCACCACCACCTGATGGCCGCGGGGAGGGCGTGGGATCTCTGCTAACCGTACAGATACAGAGTAGCTGATCTATCTATCCCACCGGGCCGGCGATTGGAAGGGAGGTGGGGGCGGCATTGACAGACTGGGGATGTGCCTTTTTTTCCTTTTCCTTTCTTTTCTTCTGCTCGGGCATCCCGTCATTGTCTTGCGATGGATACAGACACACTCTATACTGATTGATTGATTGATGTCTTTGGCTGCAGCATCTTTCTGCTCGGATGCTAGGCAGGTAGGTAGGTACTCATGTGTGTTGTACAGTACCTACCTACCTAGGTACAGTAGATAAGGTACCTTGTACAAACGAGTAGGTACCTACATGGAAATGCGAGATGAAGAATCGAGAAGGGGCAGCCATGTCGTGACGAGCCAAGCACCGGCGGGCTCTTGCTTAGGCCCTGATCCACAACGTCTCAAAAAAAATAAGGCAGACATGATAAGAGATATGCTCCACCTAAATTTAGTGCGGGGCTACTCTTATACCGTCTTATATCCTTATCGGCTGCATATCTCACCGCCCGAGGCTCCGCTATATATTTTTTCGTATAATTGTGCCCGAATTCGCGCCTTTATATAATAAAGCTATCGCGACCGCTTAAAAAAATACCTCCTTTAATAAGTTAGCCGAGTTACTAGCGTTAAAGTAAGCTATAGACCTTTAAGTTCCTTAAGCTATTGCTTAAAGCCCGCCGCGATAGGCTCCTTAATAGCTATAAGGCGGTCTTTATAAAGCTTATATTTAAGTCGTTTATTTCGAAGCTTAAGGATAAATTTCCTTACCGCCGCTAGAGCTTTAAGATACTTAATAATAAGTATTATTAACTACTTCTTTTTTAGAGGGTATTCCGCGAGGTAAAGGAACCGTTAAGCACTATATATAACCTTAATAATAAGAGGCTTACGATAAGTAAGGCTAATAAGGAGACGTTATTAGCGAAGTTCCTTAATCTCGCGACTTAGGTTATTAAGTAAGGCCTCTTAGTTAGCGATAGTATTACTTTCGATATATAGGCTAAAATATTCGCTAGCGACTAGCCGGCTAGCTATACGATTCTTAAGGCTAACGACGATACTAGCTTTAATAAGGTATCTATTAAGGCTAGTAGCTAGTATTAGTAATAGCAATAAGAATCCTCGTTAATTAATAAGGAAAAGGAGTCTTAAGCACTTAATAAGGCGGTTAATAAGGATACCGATAATCTTTTTTATAAGAAAACACCACGCCTATACCTATAGCCTTAGTAGCTTACTAATAATATAGATTTTAAAAGCTTATTAACGCCGCTATTAGCAACTCCTTAGAGATTAAGGCTCTTATTAACGCTAAGTAGATTAACGCTAAATCGAGGGCTAAGGGGTTTAAAAAGAGGGAAAAAGCAGTAGCGGCAATAAATAGAGGAAATTATTAGTCTTCTTACTAACCTTATAGCTTAAAGTGCTTAAGCTAAGCAATATATAATCTCCTTAAAGGCATAAAGTATAGAGGATCTTAAAAAGGCTATTTAAGACTATATATAGCTTACTGCAACGCATAGTATATAGCTAGTAATAAGAGTTATAGCTTAGTTAAAGCAAGACCTTATAAATCCCTTTATATAGAATTCGCTAAGTATAAGTAAGGCTAAGTAAGCGTGGATTAAGGAGATAATTATAGTAGATTTATATAATATAGGCAAGTAGTTATTTTCGTAGTATTAAGGCTATAATTAAGCTATAGGTTATACTTAATAACTAAGGCTACTACTTTATAGCTATATTAACACCTCCTTAAGCTAGCTTAAGGCCCTTATCTTTATTATCTTTATTACCCTTATCGCCTTTATTATCTTTATTATATTCTTTACTCTTTATATCCTCCTTATGCTCTTACTAGGCGAGAATAAACTAGTAGGTCTCCTATAGCTAGCTAGCGATTAACTTACGTATTTTAGTCTTTATATAGCCTTTAACGATAAAATTAGCTCGTAAGCAAGCTTTATTAAGAGCTCTATACTCTTAATTTATTAAGTAAGCCTCTTCTTCCCTCTTTCTCTCTATATAATCTTTCCTATCTATTTAAACAAAGTTAAAGAGCCCTATTACTATATATATAAGCTTAACTTAGTTAACGAAGCTATATTTAAGTGCGCTATATTAAATTACCTTCTATTTCCGCTTATAACGACTAAATACCTACTTTACTATTATGCGAAGCTATACGTGCCGTAGATTAAAGATCTTATAAGAATTTTCTAGCTTTTTAACTACCTCGCCTTAATTAGTAAGATAATATCGTATATTGCTATACGGTATAATAACGCCGCGCCTTAAGCCGAAGCCTATATTGCTAAGGAAGAAATAAGCCTTAAGTAAAGTAAGGCTTTTTATAAAAGCAATACGCAATAACGGTAAGTCGTGAATAGAGCCTTTAGCGCTAGTAAGTATATAGGTAAAGAGGCTATTAAAAGAGATTACCGCTAATATATTCTATAAGATATTATTCTTCCTTAACTAAAACCTCTTTTAACGAGCCTTTAAGATAAAAGTAAGAATATACGTGCCGTTAAGGGCGCCGATCGCGCTATTAAATTGCATAAGCTTCTTATCGAACTTTATAATCGAAGAGATATATCCCGGCTTTAGCTAGCAAACGAACTTAGTATATAAACGCCTTATTAGATTAATTCGTTAATAGAATACCCTTAAGACTAACGATTAACTTATTTAAAAGCGGTATACTATATTTCTTTAAGGTTCGTTATACGTATAGATCTATAAGAATACTAAGACCTTTTACTTAACTATTTAATACCTTATAGCCTTAATACTAATATTAATATAAAGCTATCTATAAAGGCGGAAAAAGACTACCTTTAGCATACGAAAGAGATCGTTAAATATAAGGTTTAGTGCTATAAGGAGCTATTAGCAGTATATTCGAGATAGCTATAAAGAGACTTAAGAGAAGCTACCGTTATTACTATTACGATATATAGTAATAGCCTTATTTTTACCCTTACCCTTAAGGTCTTTATTAATAAGGCTACTAGCTATAAAAGTCTATGCTAAAGCTAATATAGCTATAGCTTGCTTTAAGTCGTCGTTAGCGTTATCCTCGATTATTAGGCGGCTATAGAAGTCGCTAAAGAGCGAAGAAGCTATCGTAATACTACTCTTAAGCGCCTTAAAAAGCCTCGCGAGCGCCTTAAAAAGCCTCGCGAGCGCCTTAAAAAGCCTCGCGAGCGCCTTAAGAATAACGATATAGCGCGCCGCTTAGAATTATTTAAGGCAGCCTACGGCAGAATTCGACCTTTTCTTAAGCATCTTTACCTATTATAGGCATATAAGCGGCCCTTACTAGCTCGGTATATCGTGAATAGGGGGAGATATGTAGCTATAGAAGGAGGAGCTCGGATTCTTTAATTTACACCGAAAAACGCTACTAATCGGGGTGTAGTTACTCTTTTATCCGAGGGGCATGTCTGCATTGATTTTTTTGAGACGTTATGGATCAGGGCCTTAGTGCACGCATCCAGGCACTTGCGGCAGCCAGTTAGCCCGACCCCGGTACATACAGTACCCTGTACCTACTTACTTTGAGGAGTTTTCCCCTAAAGGGTCTCTCTCTGGATCCGATCCATGCCAACTACGCCATCTGGTACCTACCTACGAATACGTGGGCATTTGTTGATCCATGCGAGCATCCGAATGTACGAATAACATGCTAGTGCTTTGCTATGCGCGAGTCCGTCTCCCTCGTTCGCGCGACAAGGCACCGCGACGCTCCAACAAAAAGACGTTGCTTTGCCCCTCCGAGCCGAGCGAGAAGGACGCACAGTGGCTGCATTGACTCGGCGACTGCTAGTCATTGGCTGGTCGGCAATGCCTCTCCATGCAGGTTCCTTGCCGTTTAGCCCTGCCCCAAAGAATGCAAGCAACCTGGTCCGCTGCATGGGTGTGGCCCCATTACGCGTCAGACTCCGCCCTCTCGGTGAGGAGCCCATTGGAACTTTAACGGGCCCTTTCGCCCAAGTCCAAGCCTTGGTTGCCTTCGACGTGGCAGCAAAAGCTGAAAGGGACGTCGAGTCCCATCCGAGGCAAGTAAATTTGATTGATTTTTTGCCCTCCTCTCTCGCCTTGACATGCCCCCGAAACCTCCTCCTACATCTATCGAAACACAGTGTGGATGGAACTTGCTGGTTTCTCCCCCGGCCAGGGGTCCGACACCAGCAACGGCAACCTCAGACTTGGGCGTTCTGGCAAAGCAAGGGACAAGTGGCCTCTGGTTAACCCCCCTCGTGTTTCCAGGTCGTGGCCTCACACCACCTGTGCGGTGTTCAGACACACCAGAGACGATCGATGCCGTGCCTGGCCCATGACGGGCGTGCAGCTGCAGCGGCACATGCACCTAGGAATCATCACGACGTTGGCAGCGCCCGAAAGGCGAGTACATAGTGCTTCTTTGTCTCTTTCTGGCCTGTTCGGCGCAAACCGGGCAGCAGGGGACGCCTTGGTCAAGGGCCTCCATCAGCCGTGCATGACGATGAAAGCAACGCCCGAGGCCAAGGCAGTGTGCTCCACGGACGTCGGAGTGGGGGAGTGCCACGTTGATGCTCGAAGCCTGTCGCACGCACATATGTACATATAGTGCATGTACTCTATACATGCACACGACCCAACGTGTACAGTCTGTACCGCTATTGTTTATATGTAACGCCCATCAAATCTGTTGAAAAACCAGTCACCTCTGCCAAAAGTAGAGGCACCTCCTTTAGAGATAACTAGTATTCTGGTATATTTTCCACACCTCCCCGCAGGTCTACTTATATCGGTAGAGGAGGGTAGAGCTAGAGAATAGTTTTTTTCTTATCCTCTAGCGCTCCTTAGGCTTTAGGATAGCTTACTCTTAATTTATTATCTATAGGGTTCGAATATTAAACCGCGCTATCTTAGCGCACACTATAGGCGTATATGCGTAAAACCGGGCTTATAACCTATTATAAAACTAGTTACCTCTGCTAAAAGTAAAGGCACTTCCTTTAGAGATAACTAGTATTCTAGTATATTTTCTATAAAATTAACTGATGAGTATGTACAACGCCACCAAGCCACTACCTACCTAGATAGGGTATGTGGTATCTATAACCTACCTGGGTACGAAATACCTATAAATAATAACGGCATAGACTGTACACGAGCTGCGTGCTGGGGACTCCTTACCTTGTTCGTCATTTTAGAGGCACTACAGAGTAGAGGCGGGATAAACAACGTTCGCACGGCACACAGCCCTGGCGATGGGACACGGGGCTCCGACTGTGGCCACTGCTTGCTATGCTATCTGCATGAATGCTCATGTCGACCCGCGCCACGAGCAGCAGCAGCCGGAGCGTCCCTCGGTATTGGAGGACAATTTGTCCCGTCTCTCGCTGTGACCGTTCACGGCCTGGACGCAAGCACAGGGAGCCAATTCTGCCGAGACGAAACCGCCCGTCAGTGCTGATCCGATGACCGCGCCGTGCGTCTGTGCCCGTGTCAAGGTCGTCGTCCTCCCACGAGCGTGGCAGTGTGGGTTCCGCCCGCAGCCTAAACGGCCATGTATTGGCATGGATGGCCATCCTCGAGTACACCGGCATCCCTGTAAGATTGTAAATCGCCTGTGTTAACCAGTATATAGGTTTGGATAATTAGCATATAAAAAAAGTGGGTAGTGTGGCTAGTTAAGGCGTAGCGCCGACACCGTATATTTATATACGCATATCCCCCGCGCCTACGTAGTAGACTCTTTAACGCAATAAAAAGTAAGGTTATTGCGATATATATAAAAAGGTTAATTGCGCGCCTTAGCGGCGTTATATATATCTATCTTTAAAGGGGGCCCTTTATATATAAATTCTACTAAGCGTCTTCTTCGTCTTAAATAGCCGCTTCTACCTTATCTTACTAAGTAGCTATACGCTCTTACTTAGCCGGCTTAAACGACTTATACTTTATATCTTATAATAGCTTTTATAAGAGCCCTTATAAGGGTATCGCGACGACGCTTTCGTCTTATATAAGGTCGATCGGCTAGTATTATAACTTACTAAGCTTATTAGCCCTAGCAGCCTTAGCGGGCTTATTAGCGGGCTTGTTAGCGGGCTTGTCGTTAAAGTTAAAAAAGGGCGTGTATATAGCTTATTAGTATGCTCGTAGTATTGCTATAGCGGGCTTATAAAGATCGCTATGCTATTAAAAGTATCGCAAGCCTTATATAAAGGCTATCTCGCTTATAGCGTTAGTATTAAGTGCCGGCGGCGCTATTAACGGCGCGGCGCTACTACTACTACTAATAGCGGCGGCCTTATAGCTTTAGCACGTTTAAGGCTTTCCGTAATATTATATGCTAACGGCTCGCGCCTTATATTATAGGTAGTCTTTTTAAGGATAAGGGTACCTTTTAGCCTCTCTTTACTATATATAATAAGCGGCTTATAAGAGGCTTTAAGGCTTATAATACCTTATAGTTACTATATATATTAAAAGCGGTTAAAGTTATTAAGCTAAAATAATGCTTTTTTATTAAGCCGCTTAAAGATAAGATATAAGTATATTAAGCCTATATTAATAGTAAAGGTATAAAAGTAACCTTACTATATAAAGTAGCTATTTAAAGGCTATATAAGCTTCTTAATATATAAGTTCGTTTAAATTATATAGTATTAATTAGCTATAAGCTTAAGCGCTTAAGAAAAGACTTTTTTATAAATTAGTAAGTATAAGTCCTTAAAAGTAAAGGTTATAATCTTATATATATTATAGCGATAAATAGCCTTAATTTTAAAAGCTTAATATACTTAAAAGATACTAAACTTCTTAAATATAGTAATAAGGTCCTTTATTAATAACTAAAAGAACTGCTTTATTATAAAATATAGGCTTTTAATAATTAAGGTTATTATATACTTAAAGTGCTAACTTTAATTAATAATATAAGTAATAATCTTTTTTTTAAGGCTTTAGCTAAGTTTATAAGGTATAACGCATAGTAATAAGCGGGTATCTTATTATTATATATACTTAAAGGCGTTAATTAAAGCTATTTATAGTATTTAAGCTAATAAGACCCTCTTAGTCTTAAAGAAATAATATAAAGCTTAAAGCCCGCTTAATCTATCTTTTAGCGTTTTTAATAGCTTTAAAGAAGTAAGCCTTATACTTAATAAGTATATTCTTATTAATATGCTAGCGGTAAAGTAATTAAGTCGTATTTTTAAGCTCTTTAAAGCTTATAAAGGCGTTAATAAGGGCTAAATCGCAGTCTATAATAATAACTTATAATAGTTAAATTCTCGCTTTAATAGCTAATATAAGTAAGGCTATAATAGCTTAATAATAATTAGCCTTAGCCTTATTAAATAAAAAGACTAAAGCTATTAAGAAAGTCTTTTTTATATACGTTATACTATATATATTAAAAAGCGGTATATTAAAGCAGTTAGTCTTATATATATAGTTAAGCTACTAAATATTATAAAACTAAGTAAGCAGCTTAATACCGCTTTTTAAGTAATAAAAAGCAAGGAAAGTTAGCTAGCTTAATTATACTTGTCTTAAATAAAGAAGTCGGATTAATTAAGCTATTTATAAAGGAATTAAAACAGCGTATACTTTATAAGCTTAGTATTTATTACGGAATTTAAACGGCCACGCCCGGACTCCTTACTTTACTTTTAAGGAAGCCTTACGGAACCCCGCGATAAGAACGCCCGGAGCATACACTATAAAGGCTCGCCCGAGGAGATATAACGAATATTACTAATCGGACCCCGCTAAGGTTTCTAGGATATAACTACGGAGGGTTAAAAGCCTACTTAATTATAGTTTATAACGTCCTTAATTATAAAAGATACCGTAAAAACTATTAAGCGGATTCCGCCGGTATCTTTAAAGGATTTTTAAGGATTTCCGCGGGATATCTTAATTATAGTTTAACTTATTTTTAACTATAAAAGCACCTTAAAAGATATAAGATAAACCTTACTACAATTTTTAAAGGATATTTAAGGATATTTAAGGGATTTCCTTAACTATAGTTTATAGTATTTTTAACTAAGCTTATACTTAGTTTATTAAGCAATTTTATAAGGATATTTATAGTTTATTCTATATACTATAAATAGTATAGTTAAAGATCCTTAAAATTAGCTTAAAGAACTAAGTATAAAGTAGCTAGCTATACCTTTAAGAATAGATAAGCTTTTTATTATTTCTAAACCTTTATATATATTTATATATAATAATTAGTTTATTATACTAGCTTAATTAGCGGTAATTAGTCCGTAATACCGGCTTTAATTAGCGGTAATTAGTTTATAGCACCGGCCTTAACTAGCGGTAATTAATCCGCGCCCTATCCCCTTATTTTTATACTATAAGGCGTAATAAATAATAGCAATTCCTACTTATTTAAATAAAAATCCTTTAAATATCCGCTAAGCTAAGAGCGACTATATCGTATAATTAAGTACTTATTTTATAAGAAGTTAGATATTAAACGATATTTTCTTTAGTAAAAAGCTCTTATTAGCCTTTAAGTCTAACCTTAATAATAAGTACTTTTTCCTTAACGCGCTTATAATAAAACTTTAAGATAAGTAAGCTATAAGAGCGGAAAAAGCCGCGGCCTATTAAGTATATTAGTTTAATAATCTCCTTTACCCCTTTTTAAGGTACTATACCGCAATAGCTTATAAAGCTAAATAAGACGTAAAATAAGTCCCGCTTAGCTAAGCTAAGACTATTACCTTTTAAAAAGCAATCCGCTTTTAAAATACTAATAAAGGATAGACTATAAAACGATAAAATCTATATAATTAAGTAAACTAAATTCGGTATTACTTAAACGGATCGATTATTTTTTAAATAAAAGAAGTAAGGATAAGCTAACCTTAAAACTATCCGGCTCCCCGCTTACTAAATACCTTTTAGATTAAGCCTATAATAAAGTTACTCTTTCCTTAGAATAATAAGCTTAGCGGATATTTTTACTATATATTACTAATAAAGTTTAGCTTAAAGGCCTTAACCGAAAATCCGCTTTAAAGAATACTTAGTAGTTTCTTAGTTTAGTATTACTATTTAGCCTTATTTACTATAGCCGCGTTAATTAAAGCATTTTCGGGACTCTTAATTAATAAAAACGAGCCTTTTATACTAAGGGCCTTATAGTATACCGAATTTTAAGACGTATATAAAATAGAAAGTTAAGCGCTTAGCGAGAGTATTAAGACTAAGACCTTAATAATAAGCGATAAAGACGCGGTAAGCGATACCCTTAGCAGGCTAAACTTATTTATATTAAGCGCGTAGATACTAAGACTAAGTATAGCCTTAAGCCCTTTAATAAGAATAGTAGTAATATTAAATAAATAATTCCTTAGTCTCTTTTAAGTACTAAAAAAGGAAAACGCGCTTATTAAGCCTTAAGAAAAACCTTAACTATAAGCTAAGGATATAAGGAGATTTAACTTATTAAGACTTTTAAAAGTATCTTTTAATAAAGTTTAAGAAGAAGATAAGGCTAGTACGTTTTAAGGAGTTAACCGTTTTATTAACTTTATCCGCCGAAACGCTAGTAAAAGCGAGGCCTATATAAACGAATTAGCTATTTAATTGCCCTCCTTCTTTTAAGGAAGTACGGCGGAATAGTATTTTAAGGACCTCTTAAAACTATAATAAGAAGAACTTAGTAAGCTTAATATTAAACTAAGCTAATAAATATCCGCTTTATAAAAACGGTTTAAAATCCGCTTAAATATAGCGATATAAGCACTTAATAAAAAGCACTTTACTATTAAAGATATAGTAATAAGATCTAACTTTAAGTTTTAAATATCGCGCTTATAATATAAAGCTAAGGCTATGCTTTATTAGCCGGACTACTTAATTATAATAATTTACTAAAAGCTAGATATTTACCTATAAAAATCCTTATAACGTTTAGTAAGGAACGAGGATATTAATAGATAGATTAATAAATATAAGGAAATTCTTTTTTAGCTATAAGTTAAATATACTTAAAACTCTTAAAAGTACTTACTAACGCGAAAGAAATAGGTCTAACCTATAAAAAGGTAAGGGCTAACTAGCCGTACTTTATACGCACTTAAAGGATAGTTTAAAACGCCTTAGTTATTTATTAAAGGCTTGCTAAGACTAAAGGTTACGTTTTTAAATAGCTTAGTAAAGGCGGATATACCTTAAGCTTTATAGCGCTCGCTAAGTTAAGGAAGAAACCCGCTTAAATAGCTAAGAATATAAGTTAAGGTCCTCTAACTAAAAAGAGAAAGGACCTTTAAGACTATATACTTATTAACGCTAAAGCTAAAATAAGCATACCCCGCGATTAAGGAAAGAACTATAATAAAGACCGATAACTATTTAAAGGATAAAGAGTATAATATAAAAAGAGCTTAGTTAAATACTAATAAAAGCTTAAAGGAAACCGCAATTTATACTATAGTAAACTTAGTATAAAAGGCCGATAAAGTATATAGGTTTTATAGCGAAGTATTCCCTTTAAAGAATAAGCTTTAATAATATATCGAAGATAAATACCCCCTTAACCTTAACTAAGACGTTGCTATATAAAGACGTAGCTTAGTATAGTAAGTAGTTATTTAAAAGCTATAAAACGTTTAGATAGTTAAAGCTTCCCTTAACGTTTAGCTATTAAACCTTAATAGGCCGTTATAATTTACTTACGCACGCTAACTAATCTATAGAAAAGAAAGGCCTAAAATAAGCATTAAAGCTTATATAGATACTAAAGTAAACCGAAGCCTTATTTAAGGTAACTTAGTAAAGACCTTTTAAGACATAACTATAAACTCTTTTTAACGAATTCCTATTTAAGGAGTAAGAAGGATAGCTACCGTTAAATAGGCGGAATTTACCGCTTATATACTAAGAAAGCTAAATAGTAGCCTCGCGGTCGTAAAGGTAAAGATTAGCGCTTAAATAGTAAAATGCTTAGCGGTTAATATATTACTTAGCTAAGACTTTTTAATTCCTTATTAAGGGGACCTTATTAACTTTATATTAGTCTTATAAATTAAGGCTTATAAAAGAATTAAAGCTAAAGTTAAGATAGTTTAGCTAAGACTAGCAATACGTAAATAGGTAATTTACTTAGTTACTACGACGATTTTAGCTAGTTTTAGCTATACCTTACTTATATAGGTCTAGGCGCCGCTATTAAGGCATAATATAATATTTTCCCTAGATAACCTTAAGCTCGCCCGGATAATAATATAGGATTATAAAAGCTTTATAGCGATAAACTATTTTAAGGAACTATTAATACTCCGCTAAAGCTAAAAAAGTAAGGATAATTACGGACTTTAATAAGCGGTTTTAGCAATATAAAGAGGTTAATGCTACTACTCCTTTAGCAAAGGCCTTTATAGAAAATCTAAATAAAATAGACCCCGCTAAAGACTTCTTATAAAAAAATCTTACTATAAACTATAAACTTAAAATCGGCCGAACTAAAGACTTACCCGAACTTACTATTAATAAGGGCGTCCGGATCTATACCGAAGACTTAAAATACGTATTAAAAGTTTAAGATATCCTTTAATCGTTTCCCTGCCTTTAAAAGGATAAGGGAGTAGTATATATAAACGAATCTAAATATATACGTATTCCTTTAATAAAAGGATAGCAATACTAATAAGTCGTATTAAGATTATACCTATTAAGCAATAAAGATAAGAAGGTAGTAGATATAATATTCGGCTAGCTAACCGCGTAAGACCGATAAAAATAAGTTTATAAGCTAACTCCGTTTACGGCGCTAGTATTTATAGTATAAAAGATAGTAAACGGAAAGGAGAAAGGATAAGTAGTCGTAGACTTATAAGGGATTAATGCTATTACTACCTTAAACGCTTACTTAATGCCCCTTTAAAGCGATATAATTAAACGCCTTTAAGGAAAGAAGTTTATTAGTGCGGTAGATATATAATCGTTTTTTTATTAGTTTTTAGTTTACTAAGACTACCGAGAAAGGTTTATAGTTATAAGCTATTACGGGCTAGAAAGATTATTAGTAATACTTATAAGCTTTAAGAACTCCTTAGTATACGTTTAAAGGTTTATCGATAATATCCTTTATAAATACTAAAAATACGCAGCGGCCTATATTAATAATATTATTATTTACTTTAATATAGCCGAAGAATACCTTTAATATTTAAAAGCTATATTCCGCGCTTTCTATAACTATAATATTACTTTATTTAGACTAAAGTCCTTTTTAGTATACCTATTTATATAGCTCCTTAGATTTAAGGTAAACGCTATTAGCTTAATAAATATAGATAAACGCATATAAGCTTTAAGGGATATTACGTTCTTAAAGAACTTTTAATAGCTTAAGAAATAAATCGGCCTTACCGGTTAGCTATGCTATATAGTCCCGTATTTTACTAAGAAAGTTAACGTCTTATAAAAACGAAAGATAAAGCTACTTTAAGTAAGATAAGAAGAAGGAGTCCCTTTAAGGGGCTAAGGATAAGCTTAATATGCCGCGAAAGCTGCTTTTTAGCTTACTTTAAAAGAAAAAGAGGCCTTTACGATTTAAACTAAGAAACTTACTAAGCCTTAAACAATTTATTACTTCGACCCCGCTTAATAACTATTTATCTAAATCGATATATCCTAAAAATATAAAGTAGCGGCTATAGCTTTTTACTTAAAAAAAGGTATAAAATAGAATAAAAAGACACTACTAGCCCGGACTAAGGTCTAGCTTATCGTTTACTTAAGCCGCGCCCTTTAAGGCGGAGAACCTTAATACTAGCTTATAGAACTTAAAGTAGCCGGTTTAATATAAGTAATATATAAGCTACGTACTATAGTATTATTTATTAAAACGCTATAAGTAGTTATTTTTACTAACTATATAAGTACTTATAGAATTATATACTAAAAATCCTTATTCTTTACTAGTATAAAATCTAACGATAAGCTAGTCCTTATATCTTAATACTTAAGCTAATTCCCGCTTAAGGTATATTATATCTTAAGCGTTAAAACATTATACTAAACGCGCTTTTATATTTACCGCACTAAGATAATAAGCTAGTATCCTTAAACTAAAAAGGGGAATTAAAACGTATTTAAAAAGATAAGATAACGGACTATATATTCTTTTACGCGGAAGTATTAATCGAATTACCGCTTTATTAAAAAAAATTAATAAATATATAAAAGATATATAGTAAGTAAAAATCATAGCGTAGCTTAGCGATAAGGATAAAGTCCTTAAACTCTTATTCTTTCGGTTATAAGGGTTACTATACTTTACGAAAAACGATAAACGTAAGAGACTATATATCCTTAAGACCTATACTAAGGAGATCGTTAAAGATACTTATACTAAATACTTTTATACCGGCCGCACCTATATATAGTAAGACTTATTTAAAAGCTTCTTAATCCTATAGCTTAATAGATATATAGATAAGGTCGTAGACGGCTATAATACTTACTATTATAACTAAACTAACTAAAGTAAGACGCTAAGGTAGCTTATCCCGATTTAAAGCCCGCTGGTTTTATACTATATAATCGCGATAGACTTTATTACTAAGCTTTTAGTAGTTTAAGCTAAATAATCCTTATAAAAAGATCTTATAAAGAACTTTTTTAATACCTTATTAACTATAATTAATAAATTCTTAAAAATATATCTCCTTATCTTAAGTAACGACTAGTTTATAGCGGAAGACTAAGTATAAGTATTATATACTAAACTACTCCGCGCTAACTAGGGGATTTTAAAGGGGATAATCTCCGACTAAGACATAAAGTTTACCTTAGCATTTTAGCGGACCTTATAGTAAGCCTTTAGATTAAAGCTTCTTATATTTACTACTTAGCACCTTTAAACTAACAGCTTATTAAAAAGGCGAAACTAAACTATAAAAATCGCGCTACGATTCTTTACTACTAATTTCCTAGACCTACGCTAAACTAATATACTAATCGCTTTTTAGTTTAGCCTTAATAATTCCTTCTTCTTAGTAATTTACGCGGCCCTTAGTAAGCTAATTATAAGGATAAGAATAAATAATAGCCTTTAGTTCCTTAATAACTACTTATACTTATAAAACTAAGAAGTCTTATAAGAAGAAGCTAAGTTAGCTATCGCTTATACTTAGGCCGCTATAAAGGATAAATATAATAAGAAATACCGCCCGCTAAAATTTAAGCTTAGCGATTAAGTCTAGCTATAGCTTAGTAAAAGCTATTATATCGCGGACGGTAGACTAATAAAGCTTTAAAAAAGACGTACTAAGCCGTTTAAAGTTACCGCTAAAGTAAGATAGCTTATATACCGGCTAAATATAAAAAGGTCCTTTAATATTTATCCGGTCGTTTAAATAGTATAACTACGCTTAGTAGATAAGCTAGCTATATACTTAAGACTAGTTTAAGATAAAGGGATACCTTACTTAAATAAGTAAAAAGTAAAACGAATCTTATAAAGCTATATAATAAAAAAAGGCGGCGGAAAGGTAAGGAAAGAGTTCCTTATAGCTTAAAAAGGCTAGCTAAGTAGCTATAACTTATAAGTAAACGAAAAAGCGGTCTTCTCGCTAAAGATTATAAAAGCCTTTAAAAAAGCATAAGAGGAGTTAGCTACTTAAGTAGTTTAGATAAAAGCATAACGCGCGGCCTTTATAACTTAATATAAAACTCTTTAACTAAAAGAATTAAGCGGTTAGGCTTAAGCATAAGACTTAAAAGCTACTATAAGTTATAAAAAACTATAATTTACTACGCTTAAGGTAATTAGTTATTTTAATAATAATATACCGCCGTTTACTTTAAGTAATAAGGCCTTTTTAGCTTTATAGTATACTTATTTAAATTCTCTCCGCCGCCCGCCCTCTCTCCTTTCCTTTTTTCCTTTTATAACTATATTTCTCTTTACCGCCGGCTATAGCCTAACGCACCTTACTTACTTTTATATATATAACCTTCTTTACCTTAAGCTTACGATCCTTATACTTCTATTTTAAGTCCCTTTATCGTTTAATGTCTCTTATAGCTAAGATTAGCTATTTTATAACTACTTTTTTAACCCGCTCTTTTATAAGCCCTTACGCCTTTAATATAAAGGATATAAATAAGCTCTTAAGCTTTATAAAAATAAGGCGGCTATCCTTTATAGCTTTAAGTCCCTTAGCGAGAGTTAAAACCTCTAAGTTTAAGCTTTTATATAAACTTATACCGCCTTTTATAGCCGCGTTTAAGCTAACGGATTCGACTTAAACTATAGTACTATAAAGGACGGCTTATACTACCCTCTTTAAATACTTAACTTAAATAACTTACCTTTTAGCCTTATACTATAACGAGGTCTAAATAGCCGGTTTCGCGGTAACTTAACTATACCTCTTACCTAGCTTTTACTATTTAAAAGCCTATACTACTTATATATTTTTTAAGGTATAGCCGGAAATCTTTATTAATAAAATAACTAGCTAATACTTAACGCCTTAAGGTTAGCTAACCTCGCTATAGTCTTAAGATTTATAGTAGCCGCTATAGCTAGCGGAAACTTACTTTAGCTAAATAACTAAAACGATATTTACGCCGTCCTTAACTATATATTTAAGGCTTAGATTAACTAATCTATAGCTAGGTTTATAGCGGCGTTTTAAGCGACTATAGCTAAAACCCTTTCTTGCTTTATATATAGTTTAGCCTATACTATAAAATCCCCTTCTTAGCTTATAGCCGCCTTAAGCCTTAAAGACCCGTTTAGTCCCGCTTAGCGAACGCTTTTCCCGCCCGCCGCTACGCTTAGCCCGGCTATATAAAGGTATATAAGCGCCTTATTATAGTCTATCCGCTATCCCTCCTTAACCGAAGGAGATAGCGATAACTAGCCTCGCAATATATTCCGCCGCCCGATCTTATAAAAGCCGCTAGTAATAACTAATATAATCCTTAACGGACTTAGCTTTATAGGCTTATACTTTAGCAACGAGATTATAATAATCGGGAGTTTCCGCCTAGCTATAAACTACACTAAGTTTTACTTATAGGCCTATAAAGAGTCTAAACGTAACTTAACTTTAACTTAAGCAATAAAGTTCTTAAGCTTTAATATCCGCTTTATCGGCCGTATTAACTACGCGCTTTATATTCTTACCTTTAAAGCCCTCTCCGTATAAAGGTTCTTTAAGACTATTAAGTATATTTAAAACCTTAAAAGTAAGGAGTTAAGTATTAAGGCTATTAAGGACCTTATTACCTGCTTTTAAGCGGGAATATAGATATTTAATACCCCGGTGCTTACTATACTTATTAATATTAGCGGGACGGCCTACCCTTACTTTAATACCTTTTTAGTAGCTAGACGTATATCGGTTAGCGGAAAGGCGTAAGTAGTAGTGCTATATAAAAAGGATAATAAGTCGGAAAGCTTAGCGATAAAGAGCGGGGGATAACTATAATAGCGGTAGTAAGTAAGATATAATATCTTACTTATAAGCGGCTTATAAAGCTAGTAAGTAAAACGGGAGACTTAGCGGAGGATTAAAAATAGTATAAAAAAGGTAAGTAAGATAATAATACGAGATAAGGCTTAAATAAAGCTAGTCTTTTATAATATATCCCGCTAAGGAACTAAAGTATTCCCCGGCGCGGAGACTCCTTACTACTTAGTAAGGGCTTAAATATACGCCTTAAAGGAAAGTTAAAAAAACTTTATTATAAGTTTTAGCTAAATATACTAATTGCCTTAATAAGGATAAAGCCGTATAATTAAATATAAATTAAAGATCTATAATAAAGCCGCTTACTAACTATCTTAAGCTACTAAGCTACTATTAGCCGGATAGGCCGAAAAAACTATTAAAAGGATAAAGATAGTATACTACTAATATAGCGTAAAGACGCTATTATAAAGCTATTACTTAATACCCCCTTTACTTTATCCTTACTTTAAACTAATAAAGATATTAGCTTTTTTTTCTTACTTAAGGGAGTTATTACGAAATCTAAATAGCTATACTTAGACTCCTTACTTTACTCTTAAGAAAGCTTTATAAAACCCCGTAATAAGAATACTTAAAGCATATACTATAAAAGCTCGCTTAAGGAGATATAATAAATATTACCGGTTAGACCCCGCTAAAGTTTCTAGGATATAACTACGGAGGGTTAAGAGCTTACTTAACTATAATTTACGACGTCTTTAACTATAAAAGATACTATAAAAACTATTAAGCGGATTTTACTAGTATCTTTAAGGGATTTTTAAGGATTTTTATAGGATATCTTAACTATAGTTCGACTTATTTTTTATTATAGAAGTACCTTAAAAGATATAAGATAAACCTTACCGCGATTTTTAAGGGATATTTAAGGATATTTAAGGGATTTCCTTAATTATAGTTTATAGTATTTTTAATAAAGCTTATACTTAGTTTATTAAGCAATTTTATAAGGATATTTATAGTTTATTCTACGCACTATAAATAGTATAATTAAAGATCTTTAAAATTAGCTTAAAGAACTAAGTATAAAGTAGCTAGCTATACTTTTAAGAATAAATAAGCTTTTTACTATTTCTAAACCCTTATATACGTTTATATATAGTAATTAGTTTATTATACCGGCCCGACTAGCGGTAATTAGTTCGTAGTACCGGCCTTAACTAGCGGTAATTAGTTTGTAGTACTAGCCTAGACTAGCAGTAATTAGTCCGCGCCTTATCCCCTTATCCTTACGCTATAAGGCGTAGCAGTATTATAATATTAAGCTAAGGTATTATAGACTTATTAAAATATAATACTTATAAAGTTAAGGTCTTTAAAAAAGCGTGCCCTTAGTTATATTATAATAATACCTAGCTATAAGCTATTATTATATACTTAAATAATATTAAAGAAGTATTTTATAATAACCTCCTTTTTATACTTTATATAAGCTATTGCTTGAATAAAAAAGTAGTTATAAAAGCTTAAGTCTTTAATATAAGAAACTAACTAACGCTTTTATAGCTAGTTAAGCTTTAAAACTAGCTTAAAGGGCTATTAAGTTATTTATATACTTGTCTTATAGCGCTTAGCGATAGCTTTATTCTTATAATTAATATACTTACGCCTCTTTAAGTAGCGTAAGTAAGTATAAAAAAGGGCGGCTACGTTTAGCCTCTTTATCGCTATAATAAAAGCAAAGCCCTAGCTATAAGTAATAGTATTATAAGTAGCCTATGCCTCTTAAAAGAAAGGGAAGGTTTAAGAAAGTAAAGACTTTATTATAATAGTAGTAAGAGTGCTACGCCTTATAGTATAAGGATAAGGGGATAAGGCGCAGACTAATTACCGCCGGTTAAGGCCGGTATTATAAACTAATTACCGCTAGTTAAAGCTAGTACTATAAACTAATTACCGCTAATTAAGCCGGTATAATAAACTAATTACCGCACGTAAACGTATATAAAGGTTTAGAAATAGTAAAAAGCTTATTTATTCTTTAAAGCATAGCTAGCTACTTTATACTTAGTTCTTTAAGCTAATTTTAAGGATCTTTAACTATACTATCTATTTATTTACTATAAGTATATAGATAAGCTATAAATATCCTTATAAAATCGCTTAATAAACTAAGTATAAGCCCGGTTAAAAATACTATAAACTATAATTAAGGAAATCCTTTAAATATCTTTAAATATCCCTTAAAAATCGCGGTAAGGTTTATCTTATATCTTTTAAGGTG